>JAQJVL010000479.1:421101-673147 GCA_035578905.1 Stictocephala bisonia | reverse complement strand
TAAAACGTAAAACTATTTCTTGAAGATTATGGGCAATATTTAAAATTCTATATACAGTATGTACGTGTACATCTTCAAAATATGTAGTCAAGTCGTAATTTTTAACGTTTGTGTAACCCTACACATGTAGATTGTACACCCTTCTTGCACTAAATGCACACTGTCCTGGTTTTTTTTCTGACTCCTCCAGTGCTAGTGCTTTGCAAACTACAAACACTGCAATTTCTTAGCATTCTATATGGTAATTATTCAAGTCCAATATTAGGATTTTGGAGGCAATTGCCTGTACCCGCATTCATATTCACATTCCTGCCAAGTTGTCTTTTGTGTGACATCCACTCTATTCTTAGTTGTTCTATTATTGAATTTGTGAACTCAAATTTAGATAAAACTTTTCCAGTGCATTTTTCTTTATAAATAATGTACGTATTCAATATCATACGTGAAAAAATGGTGAAAACAACTTTCTTCCAGTATTTGATGGTTCGGCGCTCATCCAAATAATATAAGATTTGGTCTGAACCATCAATACCTCCCATAAACATGTTGTATAAATGAATTATGTTAGACTTCAGCTTAGGATTTCCTACATTTCTTTTCCTCCTCGATTCACTACTTCCTGATGATTGTACGGATGAAAGTAACAAAACAGGATTTTTTAAAAATATTTTTTTCTCATTTTCCTAGTAAATTTTCCCAGAAGGTTTTCATTTCTTAGATAAACTTTCTGACCAACACTGAATTTATTTTTCAGTTCTTGTAGGATTCCTTTCTGTTTTCCTTAATAGTACCAGTAACAAAAGTTAAGTTTTCATAAAGGAACTGAGCTAGAGCTAGGCCTATTTCTGTAAGTTTTGTAAGAACTTTGAATGCTAGTCCCACATCTTTTGAATTGTCACTACTACCTCGATAACAAAAGAAAGCTAAACAGTACTTGGTGACGGCATCACACAATATCTTCATCCCCCATCAATACCACTGTACGTGTACAGTGGGTTAATACCACTGTAAGTGTATGGGTGGGTGGGTGGGTCACTACCACTGTAAGTATATGGGTGGGTGGGTAGGTCGATACCACTGTACGTGTATGTGTGGGCGGGTGGGTCAATACCACTGTATGTGTATGGGTGGGCGGATTAGTTACTACCACTGTTGTGTATGGGTGGGCGGGTCGGTCAATACCCCTGTACATGTATCTTTACTTCTGAAGATGGGTGGTGATGTTTGTTTGGTATATATTGTAAGATTTGGGAACGGCTCTTGGTGCCTACTAAGCTTTCATCAATGAAGAGTTCCCTATGGGGAGTGTAGTATGTCCTAAATATTCAGTCCATTCCGGACATTCCAAAACCGGAACAAACTTTCCGCATGGGTCTTATCCTACTTCTCCTGGCTTAGATAAGTTACTGTTATCGGCTGTATGAAAAAAATTGCAACAAAATTCTAAATCGATTGTGGCTAAATATCTGCCTAAACCAAGTAGCCCAATGACAAATGAACAGCCGGTGGTTATCAGCTGATCCTTCTCAAAATGTATTATGACTCTGATTGGGATCGAACTGAGAACCTTTAGCACATGACGCTGGGATTGAATCAACTACGCTAACGACCAATAATGGTTTTTACCTACAGCCCAATAAGATTGTATTGTGGGCTTTCACAAAATTCCCATATTCAGGATAATAGGAATAAATCCTTTTATTTAAGGTACTGTGACATTTCTCCAGTTAGTTTTTAAATTAGGGTTTTGAATATGAGCGGCAATATTTTCTCTTGCATATTTATTGATCATGTTAACGAATTAAGTTAGAAAACCTACAGTATAAAATAAATTAAAATAAGAAATTGGGGATGCAGTATGTGCAGGACAGTGCTTAGGACCTGGCACTTTATCGAATGTAAAGCTATGAGGAAATTCTGGGTCTTCATCCTCATTAATGACATTCCATTGGGTATTAGAAGCATCAATAGGGTCTGTTTGGTTATTGCTATTAGGGCTATTAGGCAAGGAATAGTTAGCAACATTAGTAATGACAGTATCAATTACTGCATCAACAGAGCTATGGTCAAGCGTAACCCTAGGCCTAGGCCTATAACTTGTTGAAGGAATGTCAAAATCACTCTTACCTGAAAACGGTTCTACAACCTCAAAAATATAAATTGAGTTGTTGAACACCGTTTTCCATTCTTTTGTGAATCCCTCTGGTCTGAGGAAGGTGAGCGTGGTTCACCGAAATCGATCACCATAATATTTGTGCATTTTGTGCTTGTATTGTAGTATATTTGTGCATTTTGTGCTTATATTGTAATAAATTTGTGTTGTGTGACGTTTACTTGTACTGTATATGTACCAACACGTATTATGCTAATTAAAAAACTACAACCTCAAAGTCAAGGATCATCATCGTTCCATCCTAAACTTAGACTTTTTTCACTTTCTGAATCGGATATATTATTTACAAAAGAGTTGCTAACCTCACTATCATCGTCATCATCTTCACTTCCTAAAAGGCTATTTCTAATTGTATTCTCTGTGTAGTGAGTAACATTCATTACACTATATTTACAATAGTAATATTATAAATAAATAAAAAAAATAAAAAAACTACAAATAAAAACTGCACAAAGCAACCAACCAAAAGCACAAACTTATTTGCTTACATGAGCGTCTAGATGTAAACAACACACACTAACCTCGTACTCAAAATATAAACAAAACCTAGACAAAGAGGAACATACGGAGTGGAATGCTCTTAAAATGTTCATTCCTATCTGTAGACAGTACATGAGGAGTGTTGTGGCTTTTGGTGCAAGTATACATCCAGCAAATATTAAAACGTAGATGTGCTTTATTGCGCACGTCGGAGGTTTTAGCAGTACTATATGTCATGCCCAGCTGCGCACGTCGGCCATTTTAGCACAAACATTGACATTAGAATGAAAAAGGTTAATAGGGTCATGAGAGCTATTAGTGGCACTTTCATGGCAACTTCACTACCTTGGCTCCCGGTGCTGTGCAATATAGCTCCCCCAGAAATAAGACGTCAGGAGGCACTAATCAAAGAATTCAAAAAGATCTTGAATGACCTGCACCTCCCGATTACCCAGGATCTTCCATGTCAGAACAGTCACTTAAAATCTAAAAACCCACCTCTAAGTACTGCTTTCCAGTTGAGCAGATCAAATTTCTTGTCCAATACTAGCTGGGCCATAGCGTGGAACAGTTTTGATGGATGAAATAAGTTCTTTATTAACGATCCGTTAATACCTGTAGGTGGAATGAACCTCCATCATAATGAGTGGGCATTGTTGAATCGGTTCCAAACTGGAGTGAGCAGATGTAAGTACTGAAAATACAAATGGGGATTGACAGTAGATCAGTAATGTGATTCTTGGGAGTATATCCGAACAATGGATCTCATAGTTTCAGAGTGCCCCTTTCACTGTTTTATGGAGGGATTAGCTAGCATAAGTAGAATCTGTGAGAGATCTAAATGGCTTGATGGGTTGGATTCAACTCTGTAAAAGGAGATCACTTTACATTTTTATTCCTATTAATATCTAGTGACTTGTAGTTTTTCCAAGTTAAACACAGCTTTTATATAATTTTAAATTGAAAAAAGGTAGCTGACAAATAACTGTTCTCTCTCTCTTCTCTCTCCCTCTCATACTCTCACTCTCTCTCACACACACTCTCTCTCAGACACTACGTATTTTATATATATATATATATATATATATATATATATATATATATATATATATATAGTAGAAAAGTTGCAATTCCTAGGGCTGCTATTTATAATAATGTTATAATAAAAAATAATAACTGAGCACCCTTTCAACAGTTTTTTATTAAATTAACACGACCGGTTTTGGCATTTATGCCATCTTCGTAGGTGTATTACAAAACAAATAAAATTAAATAAATAATTATCATAAAGGAAACATATATTAAATTAGTAAATATTTTTGATTTGGTGGTTAGTTGTCATTGTGTGTGTTGTTTCTTATATGTATAATTGTTTCGAATATTGGGTTTCTTTTTTGTGTTAACATGGTGTTGATTAAATTACTGGGATTTTCTTGGTTGTGTTTATAAATTTAAAGTTCTTCTTGAGAATCTAGTTTTTTGCTTTTTGAACCGAATTTTAGAATTTTCATGTTGGTTTTCATATTTGTGTAGTTGTGATTATTGTTTAGTAAGTGTTCTGCAAAGGAAGATTTCATTGAAGTTCTGTTATTTGATTTTAGAGCTTGTATATGTATGTGTATGGGTGGGCGGGTGGGTCAGTACCGCTGTATGTGTATGGGTGGGTGAGTGTGCCAGTACCACTGTATGTGTATGGGTGGGTCCTAGGAGAACAAAGTGTTTTCAATCGGAAAATTAACAATTTAGTTTTAAAGCATGCATAGCCAGAAGAATTATTAAATCTTTGTTTAAATGATCGTCCTGTTTGTCCAATATAATAGTTTGGGCAGTCTGAACATTCATTTTTGTAAATTCCTGATTTGTCAAATATATCTTGGGTTTTATGTAATTTTGAAGTGGATTTCTTTTGTATTATGTTAAATGCTTTGTTATTTGTTTTAAAACCAATTTTGAATTTTTCCTTTTTAAAGGTTTTTCTAATTGCTTTATTAAGTATTGTGTTGTGCGGAACACAGATGAATGCTCTATTTTCTGGTTCTTCTTGACAAATGTTTCTATTTTTTATTTTTATTTTATGTAATATTTTGTCGATTGTGGAAGGTTTGTAACCATTAGCCATTGCTATTTGTTTGATTATTTTGAATTCTTCATTGAAATCATGTTTGTCCATCGGTACTTCTACTAATCTTTTAATAAGAGATCGAAATGAAGCCATTTTATGACACCATGGATGATTGAAATTTAATGGGATTATAAGATCTGATTGAGTGTTCTTTCTGTAAATTTTAAATTTATGTTTTGATGAATTTTGATAAATTGTTAAACCTAAAAATTTAATTTTTTATTTTGGCTTTCCATTGTAATTTTGATTGTTTTAGAGATGGAATTCAGATAGTTTAGAAGTTGAATTTGTTGATCTTTTGTTCCTTTGAATAAGCAAATAATATCATCAACGTAACGAAACCAATAAATTAAGTTGTTTCTAAAGGGATTTTTATCATTAATGATTTTTGATGATTCTAGATTATTCATGTAAATATCAGCAAGGAGACTTGGAGATCCCATTGCCAAACCTTCTTCTTGTTTGTAAAATTTATCATTAAATTCAAAATAGTTCTGATTTACATTTACTTTTGTTAGGTTAATTAGATCGTTGATGTTGGATTCAGTTAGGTTATTCATGCTTTTTTCTAAATTTCCACGAAGAATTTTTATTGTTTCATTAATTGGAATGTTTGAGTACATATTTTGTACATCAAAAGAAATGAATGAAGAATCTTCCGGAATGTTGATGTTTTTAATATTCTCTATTAACTCTAGTCTGTTTTTGATGTTGAAATTATTTGTGTATTGTATGTTGTTTTTGATAAATTGATTGAGAAACTTGCATAATTTGTATGAAGGGGCATTTTGGTAATTAACTACAGGTCTGATTGGGATTCCGTTTTTATGTGTTTTAGGTTGGCCTCTTATTTTAGGAGCTTTTGGATTGATTTGTTTTAGTCTGTTCTTTTCTATTGTAGAAAGAATTTTACTCTTTGTGATGGTAGAATTCAATGTTTTTAGATAATCAGCAGTAGGATCTTTGTGTAAAATTTTAAATAGGTTGTTGTTTATAAAATCAAATACTTTTTCTTTATAGTCTTCTTGTTTTATGATTACAGTTGTGTTACCCTTATTTGCTTTGTAATACACATATATTTTATAGTAGTCACTTATATTTGTTTGCATTTTAGTTGTTTAGTATTTTTCGTTTGATCAGTTTCGTTGATATTTCATTTATTATTGTCATGTCTTTTTGGCATGAATCTCTCATTCGATTAGATGTTTTAAGTTTTGTTTTTTCGAGTTCATGTATGAAATTATGCCTCAAAGATTACATTTGTTTTGTAAACACATACACCTATGAAGATATCATAAATGTCGAAACCGGTTGTGTTAATTTAATAAAAAACTGTTGAAAGGGTGCTCAGTTATTATTTTTTATTATAACATTCATATATATATATATATATATATATATATATATATATATATATACACACACACATACGTCAGGCTTGTTTATTTTACTGGCCGCTATCGATGTCATTTTATTCCAAAGGTATTACAGAATTGATATATGGCCATTTGGTTGCTGACAATCAGCTTTTTATATTTGTTGTGCGAAGGAAGATCAAAGTTACGTTCGTCTGTTTGTTTTGTTAAGAGTGAGTGCTTTTTGTTATTCAGTTGTATGATGTTTTATTCAACAGAAATGCATTATACATATAAATAGTATGTTTTATAAAACGTTTATTTTGAACTTTTGTGTTCTGTATTTATAATAAATTAATTGTTTTTAGCATGGCTAATAAAAACTTTGCCGCAAACGATTCCCTACGCAATGTTATTGATGAAGAGCTAAACAATGAAAGCAGTGTAAATATTACTGATGCTTCAAGACAAAATACCTCATTTACTATAGTAATTTGTTATTTTAATAATGGTTTTATAGAAATAAAACATTGCAATGTCATATACTGTATATGATTGAATTGTTATTGTTTGTTTGTTCAAAACAAATGTCTCAAATGTCAAGCTCTCAAATAATTGTTGTGAGGACAATATTTTTTATATTCCCTCTATACTTACTTTTTTATAAAAATTAACTGGAAATATATGAAATTTGTTCTTCATTAGATGCTCTTTACAGTGGAATAAGTAACAAAAATATTTAGGCACTCGACAAAAAAAAAAAAAGAAAAAAAATTTATCTTTTTATAAATAAAAAATACTTTAGTATTTATTTTCTTGTTATAGGAATATTCTCTGTTTATTTTGTTACAATACAAAAAAAAAAAAAAATATGAAGATGTGACAACAAATAACGAATCTATGAGCATTTTACCAAAACTATATTTTCACATAAAACTGTGTAGCACTTTTGGGTATATCCATAGGCCAGGCGGCATAGCAGTAAAAGAGTTAAAACAGTATTCTTGCTTATTTATTTGTCAAGATTAATTTATTGTAACATATTTTAGATCCAACCGTTCGGGACACTTCTGCAGAAGCTCTTGGAACTGCAATGAAAGTTGTTGGGGAAAAGGGAATTTCACCTTTCTTAACTGAAGTAGACAATCTTAAGATGACTAAAGTAAGTAAATTCTCAAATGTTCATTTTTATAGTTAACTTATTCACATTATTCTGTATTAACTGACAGAGCAATAGTTTGGGCTTTTGTAACCTATTTTTAAAATTATTGTTACATGTTCACCTTATTCAAACTACTCTTTGACTTGGTTAAAAAATGTCACAAAGGTAAGCCAAAGATTGTAGCCAGTCGCAGTCATGTAATCTGGATGATAAGTAGAATGGATTATCCTGTGAAAAAAAAACAGCTGTACTTAAACCTTAGCTCAAACAATCTTTGAAGGACCTCGGGAAAGCCACTTGACTTCTGTCTAATAAAGCAAGCTAATATGGAAGCTAACCATTTCTTCACACAAAGACTTGAAAAGCCTCGAGTTTAAGGCCTGTGATTTAATGAAGTTGACGATTTTTACGGTTTAATAAAGGACAGTTAATACACAAGGTAGGTTTTTGCAGGCAGGACTTTGTGAATACAGCAGTGCATCAAGCATGCAAGAGGTGTGACTTCTTTAACTCGAGCTTGAAGCCTAATAAAACATCCTGACATAGACCTTGCACCATTAGTAGATAGGCCACAACAGATTTCCCAGGTAATGTTATTTTTAATCAATATTAATAGCAATAAATTTGTCATTTCCAGTTTTTGTTTCCGGCAGTGGGTAACACAGTAAAAGATTTTCTTCAACATCATTTTCATAGAGATATCTTGCAATTACAAGCAGCACAGCACATTAAGATACATCTGTACTTTCATCAACTTGTATAGCAAAATACTTTCTACTCCTAATTCTGGTAATTACTGTTTCCTAGGTGTCATTAGACATATCTTTATTTATACGATATAAAGTTGAGTGAACAGGAATAGTGTTTATTTTCTTGGCACTTTCTTCGCCAAGCAGGCAACTAATAACATCCTTAATGCATGGAAAAATAAAATTTCCTGTTATGGTGTGGTCTTTGCCAGGTTTAGCAATGCGATTAGCTTGTTTTACATGATGCTTCAACTGCATTTTCTTTGTCTTTGTTGATTGTCCCAAAATAAGATACAACATTTTTTTGCTTTAAAAGACGCTAAAAAAAACTACGATTTTTCTAGTTAGCATGATTTGTTTGTGAAAGAAGTGAAGGCTTCATGCATATTTTCTTTCCGTGAATCCCTAGGAGTTTGCGTACCCCGTGTTGAGAACTGCTGCTTTAAGTCATCAATTTCAACTTATGTTTATTTTAATTTTGTTGTAAGGCTTCCATATTTTTATCTTTATCGATTATCTCTACCTCTGACACCTGACACAGTAAAGACATGTGTCATCATTTAGTAAGGCGTAACTAATTGTATTGTTTATAGTTAAATTGCTTAATTCTGGGGTTGAATCTGTTAATGAACTATATGAATTAGTTACAATTTTACTATTACAGGGGGAGATAACATTATGTGAATTAGTATTACTTGTGATTTGTCTGGTTTTATTGGCTTTTTTTGTTTGAGTTTTTTGGGATGGATTTATTTTGTGTCATTTTCATATATTTTTCTATCTGCTCCTGAGTCAAGTTAAATTTCTCATTTTTTTTGTAGACACCACATTTTTGTTTATTTTCCTGATAAGAACGTTCATTTTTTATACTGCACCTTGCTGTTTCATAAGATGCGAAGAAAGTTACAATATAGTATATTGATTTGTTCTTGATCTCAATATTATTTATCCTTGCTGGCCAGGGTGGGTAACCTCTAAATGTAGCAAATACATAATCTCCTGCTTTTAAATCAATATTGCTATGTGTAACCATATCCATAATTAGGTTTGTATGTTGTAGTTTATAAATTCCAGCTAATTTAATTTATTCATGATAATGAGGTCCTAGTATTTTTTTATATCTTTAGATTAACCTTTTGCGCTCCATAGGCGAACTGAGTCCCTCATCGCTATTTTCCCGTTCCACTCCATAGGCGGACTCAGGCATTGGTTATCAATATTTAATTTTTTTTTCTAGTTCGTTCCAGATATTGTTTAAAGTGTCTATAGTTGCCGTAGTAATATTTACTTGTCTTTTGAGTCACTCAGTGTTTGATTTGAACTTAGTAGAATTTTCTTTTTTCGTTTTAAAACCAATCAGCTTTAGTCAGCTCCAGCTGTCGTCGTTCATTGTTGTGTGTTTAGGTTGTGTTTGTAAACAATATTTTCATTATTTTTGTTTTTATATTATGTTAGTTACTATTATTAATATTTAGAATATGAGGTCTGTCCAATAAATAAGCATACTGAGGCCTTAAAAACTTTAGTTTATAAATTTTAGTCTAAATTTATTTTGTCCCCTTCAAAGTACTCTCCATTCGTTACTATGCACTTATTCCATCTTCTTTTCCACTGTTCAAAGCACTCTTGGAAGTCCTCGGCAGTTAGACTTTTTAGTTTTCTCGTTGTTTCTTATTTTATTGTTTCCACATCTTCCCATTGATGTCCCCTCATGACATTTTTGCATTTTGGGAATAGGAAAAAGTCACAGAGGGTGAGATCTGGCGAATAAGGAGGATGATCAAAGATCGTAATTGAATTTTTAGTCAGAAACTGGCGAACAATCAATGCTGAATGTGCAGGTGCATTGTCATGGTGAAGGATCCATCCATCGCATTGAATCATATTTGGTTGCGCACACACAATCTCTCAAACGCTTAAGAACTATAAGGTAGAACTCAGCATTGACTGCTTGTGCATCAGGAAGAAACTTATGATGGACAACACCTTCCACATCAAAGAAAACAAGGTGCATGATTTTGATTTTTGATCGGCTTTTTCTTGATTTTTTTATTCAAAGGTCATCTTTTGCTTTTCACTCCTTGCTTTGTGATTTTAGTTCAATATCATACTCATAAAACCACGACTCGTCACCAGTAATCACCCTATTAAGAAATTCAGCATCATTTTCAAGTAAATTTTTCCAGTCAGTAAAACATTCAACTCTTCTCAACTTTTTATCTGGCGTCAGCAATTTGGGCAAGACTTTTGTACACATCTTTTTTAAACCCAAATGTTCGGTTAATATTGTGTGCACGGTTGATTTTCCTAATTTCAGTTCATCAGCTATCATTCGGACAGTTTTTTGATGATCGGTAAAGGCAAGAGACCGCACATGATCGATGTTGTCATCAACACAGGAGTTTGAAAGTCGCCGTAGCCTTGCATCTTCCGTAGCGTCTTGTCAGTCATCTTTAAAACGCTTCATCCACTACAGATGTTTTCTTTAGAGCATTATCTCCATAAACAGCCATCAACATTTCATTAATTTCTTGGTAGCTTTTACCGTATTTCACCAAAAACTTGATGTTGATTCGTTGCTCTGTAATTTCGTCAATTTCCATTTTCGACAAACAGCAAAAACAACGACTATAAAAAGTGACATAAACAGCACGATATGCACAGATCAACGATCAGCCAAGCACTGACGTCTCATTGGGTCTCTGGCAACTAGCACCACTAGTAGGCGGGGCTGTAGTCCGCGTCATGGTCGCCAGATTGCACCAGTTTCTGTATTTATTGGACAGACCTCATATATCAAAGTGCATATATTGTAAATTTGTGTACTATTTTCATGTACAGCTAGTATTATGGCGTCTACAAGTAGAGATAGTTTAGATGACACAAACATTGAAGCTATGTTTGACGAATGTTACGATTTTATATATTCATTTGTGTTAGAACAAAATACTGTTACCAGTATCAGTACTATTTGCATATGCGTCAAGTGTGACTACAAAACAGCATAGCAGCAGTGAAAAAATTGTGATATACATAACATGAAACTTTAGTATTCTACAAAATGATAATTTTGTAAGTGAAAACGCTTTGTAATGTTTTATAAAGTAGCAAATGAAAATTATAATTTGTTTCAGAAACCAAACAAAAATAGTGTTTTTCTGTCTTGAATTAAATGTGTGTTTTAATGACGCCCGTGCCAAATTAAAAAAAAATTATTGATACTAAAACTTAATCAAAATATAAGAAATTTTTATAAATTTTTTATACTTACATTTTTATATCAGAGTTAAAGTTACATTAATTATAAATAAAGTACTTAAAAATGCTCACTAGATTATACTGAATAATTTGGTATATAACACTTAGTACCTGCGTACATAATAGTTCATTTTAACTATATATATATATATATATATATATATATATATATATATATATATATATATATATATATATATATATATATATAAGAAACATAGTTAAAATGACCTCAACATAGTGCAAAATTGAAAAAGTTAAATGAATCTGGCAGGTCGCTATGTAGCAAAATAAATGGAGTTCAAAAGGTTAGTAAAAAAGTATTCCGAATTAGCTTATGTCATGCAGCTAATTTGCTAAAAATTATATAGTAAATAGAAGTCGGAAAGTATATTGAGCAATGTACACATAGCAGACAAGGTCAAATGAGAAGACAGAAAAAGTAAGAGATGAAGCCAAGTGGCTTACAGGTGGTATAAATTTGACCTGTTACTGCAAGTGGTTTGATGTTCAAGTTGGTTACTCAAACTAGGCTGGTGTGAACATGTGGTTGACAGCTGTCACTTGCAGTAGACAGAACAGCTGATAGTTGCAGACAATGTTAGGGTTTCTTATTGGTGGCTTCTTGACCAATTAAAAAAAAATATAGTTTGCTTTGATCGGTTTTCAGAATTCAAACTGAACTTAACTGATTTTAATTAGCAACTGGAAGCTGCAAGAGTCTAATTAGAGATTTCTTGTGTAGTGTACAAGAACGTAAATATGTAATAAGGCTTAATTTTTATTTATTCTACTGTAATAGAAAATAAAATGAATAAAAAAGTGTTGCTGTTATTCAGTATACATATTATATTGAGTGAGACTCAGTAAGTTTAATAAGTGCAAATAGCATGTGGTTTTGATAGCTGTCAGAATAAATAAAATTATATTGCTATTTTACTTAATAATACGTGAAGATAGTTTAAAACTTATAGTTTATCACAGAGACGGTTCACAACTACCATTACTGAAATACAAATTTAAATAAAAATTGTAACTGCTGATTTAACTTACTGCAGACGATCTTCTGTTGTTTTCTGGTATTGACTTTAAATATAAGAACTGAGAGATTATAATCATGACAGTTAATTGTTCAATCTGACTCCCGAACTGTTGGGAAAATAGTTTGCTGCCTTTTGTATATTGTTAAGTTTATTTATGAACTCTTGTATATGACTCTTATTATAATCTGACTTTTTATTTCCCTACATGTTTCATACAACTAGATTTAACTACATTCTTAATAAAGGATGAGTTGCCAGGCAGAAAGTGATAAGAAGGAATCAAAATAAGAAAAGGCGGGATTGAAAAGGATGGGATCCTGGCCTAAAAGTGAATATCATATACTTTCTTGTTTTAACTACACAGTATCAGCAAGGTGCTGATAAAATAGTCTCATTATGGACAGAATTTTCTGACTTGAATATTTTATGTTTATTCTAGGATCAAATGCTAACGATCTTTGATTGTTGTATCAGTGGCACACTTATCTAGCCTAAAAATTTCTAACATTAAAGCTATATCCGTGTATCCGTTTTCCTGGAATCGGAACCAATATATTAATATTTTCCAAGCTTTTCTTGTTCCTGGTTCTTTGTCAAGAACTAAGAACCGACCAATCGGTAGTGTTAATATCACTAACCTTTTATTTGAAATCAATCAACCAATCTTTTAGAGCTCCAGCTTTGCTTTAAAAAAAAAATATTTGTTCTGTGGTATGTTTGACCTTTGTAAAGAAATTATAATTAATAGACTGATCCTAATGATGTTAACTCCTAAAATACTGAACACTCCAAATTTTGTGTTAGTGATGACATTTTTAGTAACATTTTTTACAAGCAGTTCGCATAACATTTTCTGTTTTTAGATAAAGGAAGCTTGTGACAAAGCTGAGCTGCAAGTGAAGCAGCCCAAAGCCGTGGTAAAGAAGTCAGCACCTGCAGCAATAGACCGTCCAGCTAGTGCCAAGCCATCTGCTGGGTCTACTGCTCCAAAACCTGTCAAAAGGCCTACCAACTCTGCAGGGAAAAAACCCACAAATAATACTGCTAAGAAAGCTCAATCTTCCACTACAAGTAGTCGTAAGTTTTACTTACGTCTATCTAATTAGAATAAAAAATATAAAAACCTAATATTTATAATCTAATTAGTTGGTCTTCAAGTACATAAACATGGGTGGTGTCAAAATATTGTTGAGATTGTTTATCTTGAAATGAGATCGAACCTCCACAAACCACTTCTCTAATTGTTCTTTTGTAACTGCACTTCGAGGTGAAGTCATTTTTACCTTCACGCACGCGATTTAAGGGTTGTGTTTCATAAATAGTTCATACCACCGTTTGCCTGGCATGGATTCAGTAAATGTGTTTTCCCTGCCTTAACCTTTTTACAAGATACCCTACACTTGTTGATAGCTACTTATATGTAACGGGGAAACCAGCAGTACAACAGCTGAACACCCACGGAATAAGGGTGTTTCCTCCTCAACAGTTAGTTTTGGATCACCCCATTTTGCAGTTAATGGGGCTTTGCATTACTGCTCGTAGTATTGCTTGTTTAGTAGGTCGACTATTTTCAGTGATACCGAGAAGAATAAGTACAATGCAATTTCAAGTAAAAAATACAATCTTAAAATATATGTAATATGAATTGAATAAACCCAAATTTTATTTTGCTATTGAAATTTATTTCCATAGCAATCTGAAGTGTGTTATTTCCATTTTAATCTTAAGCAATATTCTTTGTCGGTGAAATATTTGGTTAGAACACTTTATTTTATATATATATCTATATATCTGCACATCAGCTTCATTAACGTCGCAACTCAAAAAATGCTTCTTTTGCGTTAATACTCAATTTGAAAGTCTACTTCAAGCGTGTTGACCAGCAAGAACAACACTTCTAAAATTTACATGCTAGGGAGCAGTAGTGTCGATATTGAAGAGCGCCAGTTTTTGGCCCAGCCTTTCTTGAACAGTGTCACTTTGAGGTTAGTGCTAGGAGGTCGGGTCCAGTTTTGCTGCAATAACGACACTTTTGGAATTACAATAACCAACTTGTCAGTGCATTCCAAAGGAGAGGTTACCATACCAACCTTATTAAAAACCAAATCCGTTTAGCCCAGTCCCAAAAACAACCCCAAAACAGAAGTAGTTACCAATGCTTACCCCGTGACACTAATTACCACCATGGCCTACAGAAACTCAACCAAATCCTGAAAGATGGCTTCAACATCTTAAAAGCTTCCCCCCACACCAAAGGTTTCCTTGAAAAACCTCCTACTGTGACTTTCAGACAAAACAAAAACCTCCGTCAAATCCTGGTCCATCCTAAATTACCCGATCCCAACATCCTGACCTGTCCTAAAGACCAAAACCACCTGGTTCTAATCCTTGTAACAAGGAAGCTTGCAAAACCTGCCCTATTCATCTCCCAGCCACATCTGTTAACAGCTCCACTACCTCCTTAACCTACAAGCTACCTGGAAACCACTTCTGTGATTACACCAATTAAATTTATCAACTCCAATGCCATCACTGTCCTGCCCAATATATCGGCCTTACCAGTGAAACCCTTCGAAAACGCATGAATGGCCATAGATATGATTGCAAACTCCCAAATCCTGAAAAACCTGTCTCTGCCTATACTCTTCTCCATAACCAAAATTTTGATCAGTGTTCTCTCTCTCTCTCTCTCTCTCTCTCTCTCTCTCTCTCTCTCTCTCTCTCTCTCTCTCTCTCTCTCTCTCTCTCTCTCTCTCTCTCTCTCTCTCTCTCTCTCTCTCTCTCTCTCTCTCTCTCTCTCTCTCTCTCTCTCTCTCTCTCTCTCTCTCTCTCTCTCTCTCTCTCTCTCTCTCTCTCTCTCTCTCTCTCTCTCTCTCTCTCTCTCTCTCTCTCTCTCTCTCTCTCTCTCTCTCTCTCTCTCTCTCTCTCTCTCTCTCTCTCTCTCTCTCTCTCTCTCTCTCTCTCTCTCTCTCTCTCTCTCTCTCTCTCTCTCTCTCTCTCTCTCTCTCTCTCTCTCTCTCTCTCTCTCTCTCTCTCTCTCTCTCTCTCTCTCTCTCTCTCTCTCTCTCTCTCTCTCTCTCTCTCTCTCTCTCTCTCTCTCTCTCTCTCTCTCTCTCTCTCTCTCTCTCTCTCTCTCTCTCTCTCTCTCTCTCTCTCTCTCTCACTCTCTCTCTCTCACTCTCTCCTCTCTCACTCTCTCACTCTCTCACTCTCTCACTCTCTCACTCTCTCTCTCTCTCTCTCACTCTCTCACTCTCTCTCTCTCTCATCTCTCACTCTCTACTCTCTCACTCTCTACTCTCCTCTCTCTCTCTCTCATCTCTCACTCTCTCCTCTCACTCTCTCATCTCTCATCTCTCACTCTCTACTCTCTCTCTCTCTCTCACTCATCCTCACTCTCACTCTCACTCTCTCATCCTCTCACTCTCCTCACTCTCTCACTCTCTCACTCTCCGTCACTCCTCACTCCTCACTCTACTCACTCTCACTCACTCTCACTCTCTCCTTCACTCTTCACTCTCTCACTCTCTCACTCCTCCTCACTCTCTCACTCTCTCACTCTCTCACTCTCCCTCACTCTCTCACTCCTCTCACTCTCTCACTCTCTCACTCTCTCACTCTCTCACTCTCTCCATCTCTCACTTCATCTCACTCTCACTCTCATCACTCTCTACTCTCTCACTCTCTCACTCTCTCACTCTCTCACTCTCTCACTCTCTCCACCTCTCACTCTCTCACTCTCTCACTCTCTCACTCTCACTCTCACTCTCACTCTCACTCTCACTCTCACTCTCACTCTCACTCTCACTCTCACTCTCACTCTCACTCTCACTCTCACTCTCACTCTCACTCTCACTCTCACTCTCACTCTCACTCTCACTCTCACTCTCACTCTCACTCTCACTCTCACTCTCACTCTCACTCTCACTCTCACTCTCACTCTCACTCTCACTCTCACTCTCACTCTCACTCTCACTCTCACTCTCACTCTCACTCTCACTCTCACTCTCACTCTCACTCTCACTCTCACTCTCACTCTCACTCTCACTCTCACTCTCACTCTCACTCTCACTCTCACTCTCACTCTCACTCTCACTCTCACTCTCACTCTCACTCTCACTCTCACTCTCACTCTCACTCTCACTCTCACTCTCACTCTCACTCTCACTCTCACTCTCACTCTCACTCTCACTCTCACTCTCACTCTCACTCTCACTCTCACTCTCACTCTCACTCTCACTCTCACTCTCTCTCACTCTCTCTCACCCTCTCTCACCCACTCTCACCCACTCTCACCCACTCTCACCCACTCTCACCCACTCTCACCCACTCTCACCCACTCTCACCCACTCTCACCCACTCTCACCCACTCTCACCCACTCTCACCCACTCTCACCCACTCTCACCCACTCTCACCCACTCTCACCCACTCTCACCCACTCTCACCCACTCTCACCCACTCTCACCCACTCTCACCCACTCTCACCCACTCTCACCCACTCTCACCCACTCTCACCCACTCTCACCCACTCTCACCCACTCTCACCCACTCTCACCCACTCTCACCCACTCTCACCCACTCTCACCCACTCTCACCCACTCTCACCCACTCTCACCCACTCTCACCCACTCTCACCCACTCTCACCCACTCACTCTCTCTCACTCTCTCTCACTCTCTCTCACTCTCTCTCACTCTCTCTCACTCTCTCTCACTCTCTCTCACTCTCTCTCACTCTCTCTCACTCTCTCTCACTCTCTCACTCTCTCTCACTCTCTCACTCTCTCACTCTCTCACTCTCTCACTCTCTCACTCTCTCTCTCTCTCTCTCACTCTCACTCTCACTCTCACTCTCACTCACCTGAAGAAAGTCCCTATTTATTCACGGTTACACCATTAGTACACGGGAAAAAAAACAATCAGATATTCTTATGTCCAACAATAGGCTAATGAAAATGATCCACATTATAAATTATTAGTACAATAGCCGAAAGAAAATACTATTACATGACAATACATATAGAATAGACTATATAGAGAATAACAATGATAGCATAGCAACGATATAAATAGTAACAGTAATATTAATTATTATACAATACATACATACACCCATATGCACATACACATATACATACATAGGAATAAATTACAATAAGAGAGAAAAACAGAATCAAATGTATGCATGTAGAAAAGAATAAAGGAAAAAAAGAAAAAAAACAAAAATAGAAAATATATATAAATTTTACTGTGAAGCCAGGTCACTAATGTCTACAACAAAAGAAAATATTTTTTCAGGTGCATAACGCTATCACTGAAAAAGTCATGCTGGAAGGAGACGAGGTTTCCAAGTCTGTGGTCTCGGGATAGTGCTGTGATGTACATAATTGGTTGAGTAGACACGACAACAGAAAGTGTGAAGTGACCTGATCTGATGAGGCACTCGGAAGTGGATCCGCCTGAGCAGTTCTGGACAATTCACGTCTCCATTAATTAGTTTATGGAGAAAAACCACATCTAAAAGTTGTCTACGCTTCACAAGAGAGTTCAGGCCCAAGGAAATCTCCAAATGTTTCAATGGCACAGTTCTGTATTCGAATCCACATTTGACTCAAACCACCCGCAAGAAGCGATCCTGGACACCTTGGAGCTGCTGGATGTGACCAACTTGATAGGGCGACCAGACAACGCTGCCATATTCAAGCACTGACCTCACAAGAGCAGTAAAGATAAACTTCATAGCCGTAACACTCAGTCCGCTTCTTGAAGTTCTGATCAGAAATCCCAGATTATGAGAGGCTTTAGAGGGAATGGTATCAATGTGGGTTTCAGAGCCAAGATTGTGGGAGATTAAGATTCCAAGATCTCTAATAGAAGTTTTACGATCAAGTGCAGAGTTATTGAGTATGTAATCAAACAGTATATGAGCGGAGGAACGGTGAAAGGTGATGACTGCGCATTTAGCAGTGTTCAATTTAAGATTGTTCTGCACACACCAATCATCCAATCTAAGAAGGCAAAGTTGAAGTTGTAAGCAATCCTGCAGGGTTGAAACGGATGTGAATATTTTTATGTCATCAGCAAACAATAGACTTTCAACATCGATACAGTCAATGATGTCATTAATAAATAAAGTGAATAAAAAGGGACCCAAGTGGGAACCCTGTGGCACGCCAGAGGTAGCAAGAAAAGGTCGGGAGGTGGCACCAGAAAATTTTACAGTCATGGAACGATTTGAAAGGTATGAACGGAACCACTGAAGAAGGCTACCTAAAACACCAAAAGCCTCCATCTTAGCCAAGAGATGTGCATGACTGACCGTGTCAAAAGCCTTCGAGAAGTCGATGTAAACACTGTCGACTTGATTGTGTTTTGAAAAGAAGATAGAATGTAGTCTTGATACAGAACGAGGTTGGTGACTGTAGACCTACCAGGTGTGAAACCGTGTTATTCATGAATAAGAGTACTCCTGAAGGCAAAACTAATGTGATCAAGTACGAGAGACTCAAAAATCTTGCCCAGGGCAGGTTGAATAACAATGGGCCGATAGTTACGAACATTAGTCAGCGTAGATGATTTGTGGATAACTGGACTTCAGACTTTCGGGAAAGATTCCCTGCTCCAGAAGTTTGTTGAAAAGCACAGTAAGTTGAGGTGCAAGTAGGGCACTGCAATGCTTCAAAACCATCGGTGGTATCTCATCAGGACCAGTTCCCTTGAAAGGGTCAATAGAAGCAAGTTTACGCTCTACGTCACCCACAATGAGTACGCAAGAAGAAATATTAATCTCCGAAAGATAATGGTATTGAGGAATGGGACCTGGAGACGAGTTGTAGACGGAGGAAAAATGCTTGGCGAAAAGGTTACAAATACCTTCTGGCGACGACGCTGAACTGTTATCTAGGTAGTAGGCGTCCGCAGGTTCCGTTGAACCCTTGACACTGTCAACGAAACTCCAAAAAGCTCTGATGTTAAGAGGGATCATACCATTAACATACTCAATATAGTTATTGAAACACAGAGAGCTTAACTCCTTGCAAAGTTCTCTAAGACTACTAAATTCGATGTAGTCATTAAGGCTAGAAGTAGATTTGAACCTTTTGTGACTAATTTTCTTTCTAATTACTAAGTCCTTCAACTCCGGTGAGAACCAACAAGGGAATCGTGATTTACCGCTTTTCTTTAAAGGTGTATTCTTTGCTACATTTGAACACAATGGAACAAGAAATAAAATATAAATATAAGAAAGCTGAAATTCGTGAAACAGTTAATCAAATTTAACAATAAAACTATAACATTTGCAAACATAATTGACCTGGTAAAATAATAACAAAACTTAATATACTTTCTGTTTTGTGAAAAAATACAAAGCAATTTTTACACTTCACATTTAGTGCTACACCATTTTGTTTTTTTTGTGCTGCACCTTGCACAGTGCTTACTGCTTATAGTTTTAAATAGGTGTTGTTCTACTTCACTGTGATTTATTTCATTACCGTTATGCCATGATTTTTTTTCTGCCAAATGAATCTACTATCTGGCTTTAGTTGGGAACTTTTGAAACATAATATTTTATAAGTAAGCGTAAGTAATGTACTTTAAGATTAATATGTTAGTTAAGATTGGACATACATTTTTGTGTGTTAACAATGTAAACACCACATTCTTACTGGGACACCCATTATATTCAAAGCTAAATAACTAAAAAAACTCAATATTTACCATATATTTACAGAGGCAAAGAATAAGCAATTGGAAAGAGAAATGAGCCCTGAAGAAGTGGATGAAAAGGCTGAAGCCATTTTTCCTGCTGAGCTATTAAACGGCCTGGCTGACTCTAACTGGAAAACCCGCCTAGCTTCCGTGGAACAGTTTCAACAGGTATAAATTCATAACTGATACACTAATAGTTAGATAAAGTCCATGCTCTAGTTTTGTTCTTAAATATCTGAAAACATCCCTTGTGAAGTTAGGTTACATGCCTTTAACTTGTGTATTTTACATAATTCCATTTTTAACAGTATACATATTGTATGACTTTCAATGCCAGCTACAAAATAAAGGAGAAAAATTAGATTAAATATCTCAAGTACAAAGTATTTATGTCTTAAGGTTTAAATAATGATCTCCTGACACAGAGCTAAATCCAGGTTTTGCAACCATTTACAGACATTCATAGGGTCTGATACCATAAACGTTTTTGTCTGTCAAACATATCCCAAGTTAACGCCCAGCGAGTTTTGGTGAAATCTGGTTTTATATTATTAATTGGGAAGCTAATTGGAAGAGGTGATTTTCTATATTCAAGTCGCCCAACATGTTGGGGTATATCTTGCAAAATTGAGAGATTCAGAGTAGATGAGATCTTTATTATGTTTTATCTTTATTATCTGAATTATGTTGCACAGCTCTGGAAACCATGGTAGGAAAGTTGATATGAAGGAGCTGCTGATAGCCCTCATTACTATGTTTAGTTGGATATCAACTACTTGTATATGTTAATGTTAAGCCAGATGGGAGCACAATATTTAGTATTATAATTTATAGTAAACCAGAGACAAAACTGTAGTACACAAGACTTGTGCATCGACTCCCCACAATGATCCAGAAATATTCTGTACAATGTTGTTGTGGTTTCCACTTTTGCTGCTGTTTTCTGTAGGTGACTTTTAAAATAGTAATCGATCTTTACTGACTCCTAATTACTGTGAATGCTCATTACATTTCAGCTTAACAACATCAAAATCGATATTGGAGTATGATGTTGTTCACATCCGCAGCAATCCTTAAGCTTTACATGTCCCCTGAGTGGTGCTAAACAAACAGCAATTTTGGAAGCTCTCTTTGTGATTTCCCATCTGTGCCAGCTCCTTAAAAAAAAAAAAAAAAAAAAAAATGGCCCTTCCTAGAGCAAAAAATAATTTTTATAGATATATTATAGTGGTTTAGTTTCTGCATTCAAGTAATTCAATTTATTGATAAAGCAACTAGTTTGACTGTTATCAGGTGCAGTACAAGGATGATTCACTTCATTTGTAGATCATTAGGGATTGAAACACACATGACACTTAACATTAAAATAAATAATTATACTGGTGACGTCACAGAGAACAAAGAATGACATGCATCGAGTGGAAGTATAGTCTAGACTGTTGGTCTTCGTAGTCAGTGGTGTTATTTGCTTTCCTTATCACCTATTTTTTCTCAAATTCATATTCATTTTTATTGTGTATCAAAAGATCAAACGACATTTAAAATAAATACACAAACTTATGTCAGTAAAAAAATATACAGTCAAAGTGTCGTTTATGTTTCTCTCTAGTCAATACAGTTACTCTGGAAGAATTCTGTATTGATATTTCCTTTTCTATTTTTTTTCTTCAACAGATTTGGTTGTGTATAGAAATGTTGGTTGTAGTTGTTTTGTTCATACAAACAACCTTGTAAAGTACAATTACACTTTTCTACTCATTATAGATTTTTACTAGAGATTAATTAGTTCATGGAAATAATAATTAAACTAAACGTTTTAGGTACTTATAAACTTTTACTGGAACACAAATTAAATATACTGTACAATTATTTTCTTTCAACAATAAACTGTCTAATACTTAACATCTGTCAATAATTTTCTTTGAATCAACACATAAAAACAAAACATAAAAGCATTGAGCAGATATTAAATTTTAGTAAATAATATTAAACAGCTGTTTTAATACATCAAAATTATAATCCCTCATATGTCGTACTTGTTGGGTTTGTTTATAATTTCTCACATTTTGTAGGCCATTATTCTGGTACAAACTTCAACCATTCTGGTCCCTCCCACCATTTTAATTTTGAAAATACTGAGTGTCACAGCCTCTTGATGGGAATTCAGCTGGGTTGAATTCTCCTTTGATGTAATCCCAATTCTCAACTTTACTCAAGTATCTGAAATCAATTAATCTTACTACAATAACCTAAATGAAACAGAACCGTTTCATAAAAAGATCAATAGGCCTAAGATATTTATTTACAAATCAATTCTTGGTGGAGGTTTAACTAGCCTACCACTTCTAGTTCTATATTGTAGAGTCATGTTAGGTTCATCATCCTGATTAGGAGATTTTACATAAAGAACATGGTCAAAGTTGTTTGGATAATGGACATATTCCGGTGACTTGGTTGGTAGACGAGGAGAGCGTATTTGGTTTTGAATAGGAGAGTTATAAATTTGTACAGGAGATGATGAGTTACAAGCTTCTTCGAGGTCATTGTTAGTTAGATAAGGTTCATAAGAATTATTTGAAGAATGGAAAGGACGGATATGGTACCTACTCCTTACATATGATCGTTTTGATATATATTTTTCAACTACAAAAGATCTAGGCTCATTTCGATTTTTAATAACCTTATCAGGAACCCATTTATTACTATGTCTAAACACAATACTTTCATTTTCTCTCAATGGTCTTAGCGGCTTTGATTTTCTATCATAGTAAGCTTTCTGATTATTTTGTCTAATAACTAAGTTTTGTCTAACATTTTTATAATACAATTTAGGCCTAAGTAACTTAACGTGGCATGGAACAATACCATTAATTTTTCTGCTGAAAAGAATCTCCGCAGGAGATGGAATCATATTGCTAATTGAAGTATTCCTGTACTGTAATAATGCAAGGTATATATCGGATTTATCCTTAATAGATTTTTTTAACAATATTCTTAACACTTTGTATTGCTCGTCCTACCATCCCGTTAGATTGGGAATAGTTAGGACTAGTCATTATATGATTAAAATCTCATTGCTTACTAAATGCCTTAAAAGTTAAACCAGTAAAACATGTATCATGAGTAGTAACAACATCTTTTGGTATTCTATGTGTACAAAAAATTGATTTCACTTGACTAACAACATGAGGACTGACAAATTATGTAAAGTTACCATCTCAACATATTTTGAGAAATAATCAACTAACATCAGGTATTGTTTATTATCATGAAAAAATATATCTAGGCCTACCTTTTGCCATGGAAGCTTTGGAATAGGATGTGGCAACATCGGCTCCTTAAAATTATTTTTAGCATTAACAGTGCATATTCCACACTTACTACATCTTCAATTTGAAAGTTCATGTTGGGCCAATACAGAACATTTCATGCTCTAAGCTGGGTTTTAGTGATACCTAAATGAGGATAGTGTAAATGCCTCAACATTTCCCCTCGTACACTGCTGGGTATGACAATAGCAGAACCCTTGAAATTCAAACCATTACAATATAACAATTCATCTTTTACACGCCAATATTGCCTAATATTTAAAGGTAAACCTTTTTTGTCCTTAGGCCAATCGTTACCTACAATAAACTTTATAATTGATTTCATTTCATCATCAGTATAATTTACAAGATTTTTCAATTTACATACATTGATAGGACTAATATTAAGATTTTGTTGAATTAAATTTACATGTGCTTCAATTTGCTCATGCTCTAATTCTAAATCTGATTTATCATTGACATCATAAGCGCGAGATAATGTGTCCGCAATAAAAAGATCTGTTCCTTTTTTACACACCAAATTCAGGTTATACTGTTGTAACTTTATTCTCATCCTCTGTAATCGAGGTGAAAGTGACTAAATTTGTCTAAAAAATACCTAAAAGAGGTTTATGGTCAGTCTCCACTGTTATGGAGGGGCTGCCAAAAATATATTGATGGTAGCGTTCACATGCAAAAACAATTGCTAAAAGTTCACGCTCTATCTGTGCATAACGTCTCTGAACTTCCCTCAACGCTTTACTAGCGTACGCTACTGGAAGGCCATCCTGTAGTAAGTAGCGCTGCACCTAAAACACTGTGAACTATCAACAGTCAATATAATTGGTTTTTAACATCAAAATATTGTAAAATTGGTCTGTTGGTAAGCATGTATTTTAATTTTTTAAATGCCAATTTTTGTTCGTATTGCCATAAAAACAACGAGTCTTTTTTCAAAATTGCTCTAAGTGGAGTTGTGTGGTCAGAGACATTAGGCAGATGTCTACTAACATAGGTTACTAAACCTAAAATTCTTTGAAGTGATTTCCTATCACTAGGAGGTTCCATAGAGGTTATGGCCCGCACTTTACTGTCATCTAAATCAATCCCATTCTCTGTGCATTTAAACCCAAGATAAGATATCTCTTTGATACCTATTTTACATTTTTCTTTGTTGAGCTTAATTTTGTCTACTCTAATTTTATCAAGAACATGTCTCAAACGCATGTCATGTTCAGCTTTGTCAAACACCCATACAATTAAATCAATGTAAATTTCTACTCCCTCAAAACCATCAAATATTTGTTTCGTTCTCTGTTGAAACACTTCTGATGCGGAACATAACCCTTATGGTAATCTTAGAAATTTATATCTACCAAAGGGTGTGTTGAATGTTGTAAGATCTGAAGACGTACTATCTAACCCAATATGCCAAAACCCATTTTTTCAGTCATTACTTGCTATTTCCTCAAAAGACGGCATCTGATAATGCGGTCGCATTATCGCAGCATTTAATTCCCTTGGATCAAGACATAAACGTAAATCACCATTCTGTTTATGCACAATAACTAATGACTGTACCCATTCTGTAGGCTTTTGAACCCTTTCAATTATTTTAGCCTTTCTAATGACTCAAGATTAACTTTAAGTTGAGGTCTAATTGCAATAGGTACTTTTCTAGCAGCATGAACTACAGGTTTTGCATAATTTTTCAAAATTATTTCATGATAACTTTGTATACAACCTATACCAGACATTAAATCAGAGTATTCCTGTAAACTTTTACAATTATTACTATCAGATTTGACAACAGATGAGTCATCATTTTGCCTAACACAGTTAGGACTATTTTCATCATATTCTGACTTCAGACCTAACCCACATCTTTTTAAAGAATAAACTCTTATAATCAAATTCAGCTCAAGTGAATCAGCTAGGCCTAAAATACATGGTGCCTTAGCATTTACCACATAAAAATCTAAACAATGAGTAAGATCCTTATAAACTACACTAAACTACATTTACCTATTACATTTAGCCTCTGACCAGTGTATGAGGTTAGGTTAACATTTGCCTTTTCAAGATTTCCATTGTAATTCAAAAAATCAAATACATTCTTATTTAAAATATTTATCTCAGCACCTGTGTCTATTATGAAGACTACAGGCACATCATTAACTAACAATGTTGAATTCCATTGTTTCCGATTTTTGGTTGAAATACAATTAATTAAATCAATAGAACCTATGAATAAATCATCATCTTCTTGATTAATACTATTTACAATTCTGGATTTGCACTAATTCGCAAAATGATTGAATAACCCACATTTACCACATCTTTTGCCCATAGCAGGACATTTTTTATTTACATAATGATTGTAGCCACATTTGGACACTTCACATTACCACTGAACATAACCTTCCCAGACACAATACTTGTGGAGGTTATACCAGCACGACCACGTTGATTTAGTTGCCTGTTGTTGCCTGATGGCATTGAGTTTGATGGTTGACGATCAGCTGCCTGGAATGAGCCACTGCCGCCACAACCGTGCCTGCGCTAACTGTTTGTATTTGAATGAGACACAAAAGAGACTCTATTTTCCTGTTTATTGGATTTGTTAATTGGGTGAATTTCACCATTGGTACTTGTTGAACAAGTTTCCTGCAACTGCTTGTTAGTGGCCTCTGCTGTCCTACAAAATTCTAATGCTTGATTTAAAGTTAAATCTTTAGTACGTCATAAACAATCCTTTAAAGTCCTGTCCTTGATTCCTAATATGAGCTTGTCTTTAATCAAGCTATCAGCTAAATTACCAAATTCACATGAATTACTCAAGTCTCTCAAGTCAGTTACATAACTATCTACGCTTTCATCAATTTTTTGCTCACGCAAAAAGAAAATATGCTGTTCATATGTCACATTTTTTATTAGGAATAAAGTAGCTACCAAATTTAGAAATTACAGTTTTAATATTATTTTTATCTTCATTCTCAAAATAAGTAAAATTATTATAAATCTTCAGAGCACAATCTCCAATAACTGATAATAAAAGAGCTATTTGGTACTCTCTTGTTTATGTGTTACTCTTGCTGGCAATCATATAGATTTCAAATTTTTGCTTAAATAATGACGAATTTTCGGCCATGTTACCTACCCAATTAAGTTCAGATGGTATTTTGATTGACGAGACGGCATTTTGAATCACAATGGCTGATGCTAGCGTGCTTGATTGCAAAGTCGTTCCTGTAGATTTTCCCGATTTATTTTTGTTTTCTTCTTCATTATTCATTTTTTACTATACTCACAATCACACACAAAATAAAAATACTAGCACTGGCACTTCAAATACATACATAATGTCCCATCGTTAGACTGTGCCATGTATATGATAGGTCTTGAATAAGGCGACATGTTGCTGCTACTGCCTCCTGTTTTATTCTGTTCTCGACTAGCTAATAAATACAGTAGGGAAGGGGGTGTGCAAACCGGCTCTTATCAGATGATCTTGGTTGGACAACTCAGCCTACTAATGAAACTTGATAACAATCATATTACACAGACATTGCCAATCCAATTCTTCGTTCACTCTACTTCTGAAACCATAAATTTCATTAAATTGTTCAAGCGATCCTGAGAACTTTTCCCAGTACAATGGGAACTTCGTTGCCAAGCTCGTAAGAGGTCTTCCGGCATGCAGGACTCTACCATTGGGTATAGAAGAGATGCACATTTGTCAGTTGTCACACCTAGAGTTTCTTAAATGAGACTCAAGTTTATCATACAAAGCTTGGAGAGACATCTGGTTCTTACTTTCTAGAGAATTTGTTAAGACTATCTTAAGCAGCTCTCTAACATATATACCTCTGCTGGTGGCGCAGTGCTGTAACCCAGCTACATGGGGACAAAGTGTTTGGGAGATTGTAGGCGATAGGTTGGATGCTCGGTCCTCTTAATACCGACATGGCATCCGCTTAATGGTTGCTATCGGCGTGGACACTACTAGAGAAGTCTGGGGTGTCCAGGTTGGGTGGTAATCATTGTGCAGATGTTGTGTGGGGGAGATAACTGAGTATCAGGCTTGTCAATTAGCTGAAAATCAGACCAGCACTATGTGGTTCGGATTCCACGTAAAGCTGTAGGTCCCTTAGTTGCCCTGGCTGTTGGGTTATTAATAAATTGCCCTTTCTGAGGAACAGTTGAACTCAGATAGTAACCAGACTACACTCATCCACACTCATCCTACACTCATATAACCATTCATATTCACCTTAAAATACCAACAACGTTGTGTCGGCGTCTCATATGTAAGAATGTACTAATAAATCATCTTTACCAAATCGGGTTTTCCAACTTTTAGTTACTTTAGAATAGTTTGGTCCAATTGGTGGGAAGCTTTGAACAACTTCATAGGCCCTAGTACCAGGTACTATACACTGCAAGAGGTACTGAAATTTATCTGTTGGTGCAATGCTAGGGTCTATATCTATTTTCTCAAACTGGCTTCCAAAAAGGTAGCCAATTGATACATTCCCCGTCAAATTTCTTGATTTAAATTTTTGGGAGTCTATAGGTTCTTTTATTTAATATTGAATTAGAGTTGGCGTTAGAACCTAGTTCTAAGTTGTTAGAGCTTACTTGACTTAACAGGGTGTCTACCGGTCACGGAAGTCACGGAAGTCCCTGAAAAGTCCCGTATTTGTATGAAGGGTCACGGAAGTCACCAAAAGTCACGAATTTTTATTCGTAGGTCACCGAAATATGGACAACTTTTTCTATTATTATTTTGATTTTTTTCGCTCAATGATGGTTTTTTAAGCGTTTTGATTCACTATTGATCGTTCGTCAACGTCAACAGTGATACATCGATGCGTGTATACGTTGAGCGTAATATTGTGTAGAGTAGAACACAGAAAACATAAGGAAGGCAGTGCACATGGAAGAAATAAGAATGTTTTTAGATGGAATGGAGAAATGCATAAGAAAGTTCAACGCGATTGGCTGTTGTCTTGGCAACGTAATTTCGTCACGAGCGCATGCGCAGAGACTCGGAAATGTGTTCTACTATTCGCTCTGCGCCGTACTTTCAAACACCTGTTTTCGTGAGTTTGTTTTGTTTGCCATTCTTTTCCTTGTTCCTTTAGTGAGAGGTCCAACCTCTCAGACCATAGCGGTATTCAACCAGTGAATTTTGCTTGAAACGGGTCTAGAATTGGCTGTATTTTCACGTGATATGCTTTCCATTCCGCGGAAATAACGTATTTTACCGAAAAATTCGAAAAAACCAATGTCATTTTGATGTGTTTTATTGCGCTGAATACAAATTTGAAAACTATTTTGGTCTATTACAAATATTTCTCGAGAAATAACGGAAAAACTACTATCGCGGCAGATCGCGATTAGCGGCCATTACGCGATCATTATATATACAACAACTATTTATCACAAAAACCAAATTCACCTATATTCCCGCCGGAGTGACGGCCGGTAGGCCGTCACGGAGGCCAAACGCTCGAATGTAACGCAAATTACGAATTTTTGTTGAGAAAATATACAATTAGGATAAGTTAGGTTATGTTTGGTTATGTCGTAAAAAGTGGATTTTTCGGGCTGAAAAAATAATTTTACTACAAAACCAGTTATATATTTGTGTTCAGCATAAAAAAATACGAGAAATGGAAAAAAAAATTGTCAAAAAATAAGGATTTTTAAAAAAGTTGGTTTTTTTCATTATTAGATAAAAAACTAGTTTTTCGATTTTTCGGTAAAAATCGAGTTTTCCGCGGATGAAATCAAACTCCTCAAGAGATATAAACTCATTTTTCACCACTTTTTTAACATGAAACCATATTTTCAGAGGTGGCAAGAAAGTGCATAATTACCTTTAGGCCTAACATTTGTAGTTCCAGTACTGCAGCCAGTAGTACTGTAGATAGTTCCTTAAACCAGCAAGGAAGTAATGAAGCAATTTCAACACTGCCTTCTACTTCAAAAACTTCATTAATTGAGGTTAGCCAACAATCAGATTTTTCGTCTTTGGCTGAAAAACAAAAACAGCCCTACTCCAGTCCTGACTAGTTTTCTTATGTCTGACAGTGTCACTAAAGCTGAAATTTTATGGGCATGTCAGTGTACTTTGACAAACACTTCTTCACGTTCGGGTAAAGCGGCAAGTGTATTATTTCCTATCATGTTCCCTGACAGTGCAATAGCTCAAAAATTTCAGATGCACAAAGATAAGATAGCCTATAGTGTCACTTATGGGCTAGGTCCCTATTTTTCTAATATCGTAGCAACAGAAGCCAAAAGGAGTCCGTTTTTTGCACTTTCTATTGATGAAAGCTTTTAAAAATGACATTTGCCAAAAGCAGCAGATGGACATTATGATAAATTATTGGTGTTCAGAAAAAAACATGGTTAGCACAAGGTACCTGACTTTAACATTTTTAGAAAGGTCTTCTGCTGTTGATATAAATTGACTACTACTTTAGGGGAATTCAACTTGCCACTGAATAAGTGAACTCAGCTGTCTACTGACGGACCTAACGTCAATCTTAAGCTTATTTTTGACCTGAAAACTCACATGAAAGAGTCCCTTGTTAATAATATGGAGATTATAGATGTTGGCACTTGAGCATTGCACATCGTTAACAATGCTTACAAAACTGCACATAGTAAAGTTGGCTGGAAATTAAACCAGTTTTGAGGGCTTTGTATAGGTGTTTTAAAAACTACACTTCCAGAAGGTCTATATACTGCCAGTTGACTGGGTCTAAGGTTTTTCCAACAAAAATTCTGTGCAGTGAGATGGACAGAAAACTCCAGTGTTATAAGAAGGTGCTTAGACATTCTTCCTTCTTTAAAGCAATATTGTAACACCATTGTTGAACCCCCTGCAACAAAAAACTTTAACATAGTTAAGTCTTTCTTGCATGATGACAAAACTCTGGAGGCTAAACTTCATTTCTCAGCCATGATTGCAGAGGAGTTAGAAGTATTTTTGACATATTTTCAAAAGAATGATCCTCTGCTTCCTTTTTTACACCAGGAAGTGCTTTCTCTAATGAGAGGCCTGGCCAGTAAAATAATCAAAAATAAAGTTATTGCAACGGCCACCACAGCTTATAAATTAAAACAAATAGATCTAGACAAGTTTGAACATTTTCAAACTCTGGATAACATTGATATTGGCGCAAGATCTGCTCTTAGAAAATTTCTAAGAGCAGATCTTGCGCCAATATCAATATTCAATATTTAATATTGAAGAAGTTCATGTCCAGACTTTCAAGCTTGATTGTAAAAAATTTATTTTCGGAATTTACCAAACTTATTTATTTTGGAAAAAAGTTGAAAACTCATATTTTTAAGGCAAAGTTCCAATACATGGTTTATTTTACTGTTTATACTATGCATTTTTAAGTGTTTTGTTTCTTAATGTTATTATTATTCAATAAATATTTGTAAATATTTTACTTAATTACATGCAGAGGAAGCAAAATATATCATATGTCCGTATCAAATGTCTGAACGTTGAAACCACCTAAAATTTGTTAAGTCACCGAATTTCAGAAAATTGGTCACCAAAAGTCACCAAAAAGTCCCCGATTTTTTTATCAGCCCACTGGTAGACACCCTGCTTAAGAGGGCTCTAAAGGGAAGGAAAGAGTATAGAAGTCATGTGACACTGGCGAGAGAAGTTGGAACTACGTCCAGGTTTTTTTAGGCTATGAAGTTTACTCCGCCAGACAGAGTATAATATAGTTCTATAATAATTTCCTGTATAGTAAGTTTTCGTAGTATTTTCAACCGGAAATTCCAATTACCCCTTCCACCTGCTGCCTCCTCAGTTGGCTACGCCCTACCTTCTCTGTCTGAATATATGTTAAGCAGAGAGGCCAATTCTTTTCAACAATTGTCAATTTTCCAGTCAGTACCGGAATTGCTGCTGTATTTTATATTTTAAAATGTTTTTATGTCATTTTGTTTTTGTAAAAAATAGTAATATTTGTTTAGAAAGGTAGACTTTTTACGGCAAAATCAAATTATTCACTGATAAAATTAGGGGCCTACTAAAATATTAAGTTTCTATTTGAAACGTTTTCCAAAATCATAATTCTTATTAAAATCTTGTTATTCTTAATACAGTTAAAATATAACATAGTTAGGCATCGGCTTACCATAGTTGTATTCTACAACTGAAAAACAATTGAAGAGTTTGATCTATAAACATAAAGATACGCTTCACTAAAAACTGAGTAAATTATGTTGCAAAGCATGGTTTTTTGTAAATATTTCTTAAAGCTGTTGGATTGTACTCTAAATATTGGTTGTTATGTGGTTAAATATTTAACAAAAGGCATCAATTTGCAAATAAATTTCTATTTCGTATCTTTTTATGTTCGGTTGAAGATTAAAACAAAATAATATTAAATAAACGCCACAACAATTCTCAACACACGCTTAAAGCATTAAAGGATACGTTTTACTGAAAACTAAATAAAACACGTTAAAAAGTAATAGTAAAAAATAGCGCCTGTCAATTTATTTTACGTTTTATAGTTTTGTACGGTTTATTAACTATTTTTAACAAAATAAACAATGATATCACATAAACTATCATAGTTTTATGGCAATTGCAACATAACACACTAATTTCCAAACATCAAAAAATAATTGAAATGTAGCCACTTTTTTATTTGCTTCTGAAGTATGATGAATGAATTACTACAGTACATGAAAATAACACTACGTGGACAGTTTGGTTTCAAAAAGCAAACATTTTGTTACAACAAATATTTTCGTGAACAGAGACGAAAACCGAAGCGAACCGTATGAATGATATCAATTATAATTAAAATAATATATTATAATCTTGCTCAATTTTCCCATTGCCACGAGAAAAGCAATTATTTTATTTCGACAACAGTTCTTACACAATTACTTTTAAAAAATTGTAGTTTTACTGATAAATATTTCACAGTATTTTTAGGAGTGATTAATTTAATATGATTCAATTAGGCCTATATAAATTACTAAATATAACCTTTTTTTTTAAACACGACTGTTAAAAATAACCAACAATCAAAACAGAGAAACCAACAGAGAAACTGCTGCGAGCATATATCAATTTGGAACATATAATTTTAGACGTTCAAAGCAGATTGGGCTCACCTACCTGACAGTAGTTTGGCCTCATAAACATGTATGTTAGGGGTAGTTTAGGCTCACGTAGTCTACGAGTTTGACCTCAGCAATTCACACAATACTTTGGTCTCAGTTTTTTTATATGAGTACAGTAGTTTGTCCTTACCTGTCTGAGCAGTTTGGACTCATCCATTGTGGCACCACAGTACATAAGCGCTAAACACTTCGTTACCTATGAATGTATTTGTCGTTTATAAGAAATGATTATATTGCATGGATTAAAGCTGATGTTAAAACATATTTAGAAATAAATTAATGTTATTCCTAGTAAATATAAAAAATGCTTGAACAATTTATTGATAATAAATAATTAGTCTACATTTGCCGGAGTATTATAATATATAGATACATGAGTTAGCTGAGTATGTCGCAATTTTATAAAGTCACTATTACATTTAAGTAATAGATCTTTTAAGAACAGTTACATAAATTAAAAACGTGACCAACATGGGTTGTACCAGTTATTACATTGGGTACCACCCATGATTAACTTGGGTAGTATCTGTGATTATTTTGCGTAGAACCCATGTCAACTTGGGTAGTACCTGTGATCCTTGGGTAGCACCCATGGTCAACTTGGGTAGCCACCCGTAATTACCTCGATTATAAAACGTGGTTAACATGGCTAGCCCACTCATTACTACCTTGAGTTGGACGCGTGGTCAATATGAGGGATTGTCTTTAGTAGCAGCCATGGTTAACTTAGATAGTACTTGTGATATTTTAGGGTAGGATAGGATTTGTGGTGGACAGGACTTGGGAAGTCACCTGTGATTACCTTGAGTAGACCCTGTGGTCAACTTAGGACCTTTAATTATCTTAACAGTGGTTAATATGGGTAGTACCTGTGATTACTTTAGGTAGGACCGGTGGTGAACTTTGGTAGTGTCTGTGATTACCTTGGTTAAGCCCTGTGATCAACGTGAGTAGCCTTACCTGATTGCCTTGGGTAGCCCAGGTGGTCAACATGAGTACTACCTGTGATTATCTTTGGTAGGACCCGTGGCTAGCTTGAGTAGCCACCCATGATTACCTTGGGTAACACCCGTGGTCAACTTAGATAGGACCTGTGATTATTTTGGGTAGCACTCGTGGTCAATTTAGGTAGCCACCTGTAATACCAGTAATCATTTTGAGTAGTACCTGTGATTGACTTGGGTAGCTCCCATGATCAACATAGGTAGTATTGGGTAGTACCACCATTGATCATTTTGCTTATTATATGTGATTTGGGTAGCTCCCATTGTCAACTTGGATAGAATCTGTGATTACCTTCAGTATAACCCGTCGTCAGCTTGGTTACTATCTGTGATTAACCTTGGGCAGCACCCTTGGTTAACTTGGGTAATAACTGTAATTACCTTGTGTATCACCAGTGATCATTTTGGATAATATCTGTCATTACCTTGGGTAGCTTCCATGGTCAACTTTGATAGCATCTGTGATTTCCTTTGGTAACACCCATGATCAACTTGGGTAGTCACACCTCATTACCTTGGGTAGTACTCGTGCTCAACTTAGACAGTGGCTGTGATTACTTTGGGTAGGATCCTTTGTGACTTGGGAAGCCACTCATGATTACCTTGAGTAGAGCCTGTGGTCAACTTAGGTAGGACCTATAATTATTTTAGGTAAAACATGCGGTCAATTTGGCTAGCCACGCATAATTACAATGGTGAACTTGGTTAGTGCCTGTGATTACCTTGGGTAGGACCCATGGTCAACTTGAGTAGCCACCCCTTATTACATTGGCTAGCACTAGTTTTCAACTGGAGTAACCACTAGGGGAGAAACCGTAATTAATTTGAGTAGCCACGCCTAATTATCTTGGGTAGTATCCGTAGTCAACTTGGGTGTTATCAGCCATTACTTTGAGTAGCACCAGTGCTACAAGATAACAAGTGTGATTACTTTGCGTAGGACCCGTGGTCAACTTGAGAAGACACCCGTGATTACCTTAAGTAGAGTCTGTGGTCAACTTAGTAGGTAGGACCTCTAATAATCTAAGATATAACATGGTCAATTTAGGTATCCACCCATGATTACTTTGAATAGCACCATTGGTGAACTGAACTTGTGGAATCACCAGTGATTACGTTGGTTAGCACCTGTGATCTACTTTACTAGCCACTCATTATTGACTAGCCACGAGTGCTAGCCAAGTCTATGACGGTGGATGGCCAAGTTTATTACGGGTACTGTACGAGTTGATCATTAGTGTTAGCCATGTTGATCACGAGTGCTAGCCAAGCCCATTACGGAGGCTGCCCAAGTTGATCCCGGGTACTACCCTAGCTGACCATGAGTTTTAGCCATGTTGATCACGAGCTCCCAAATTAGGTCAGTGGATACTCAAGTAATTGAACATGCATTAAATTAATTCAAAACCAAACTGATCAGAACATCTTATTTGAGCAATATAATAATAGTTGAACAATTTTACTTCAATACACAAGTAACGTAAAAAAATGCAAATATCATACAGTATAATACTTATACTGTATTGATAAAAAATAAGTGCAATATGTAGGCTACGAATGTTATGGTGATCGATTTCGGTAAACTTAAGCTTACCTTAATCGATCACCGTTATATTTGTTCAGTTTATATTAATATTGTATTAAATTCATCTACCAACAGGTACTATGCTAATTAAGAACACTTTTTTAAATTAGTATTTTATTAATTCTCTTCGCATTGCACAATGTTTAAATATCACTTATGTCAAATTTTACCGTCCTAAGTCTTCTCATTGGCTGTTCAACGGAATACATCAGGAGTGGAACGAGGTTCCCAAACACTACCTCGCCCCATGACTTCAAGTCACAAAAGGATTGCCGCTCCGCCCCGCCCCGTCCCCCGTCCGTCATATTTTTCTCTCCTTGTTACCGTTTAGGTAAAATATTTGCTTCAAAGTTACCTTCTTATAAAATTACAAATAAATGACCTAGCATTTTTTCTACCACAACATTAATGAACTATAATAAATTAATAGTTACGACTTAACATTACTGTATTTATATTTTTAAAATAAAACAAAGGCCAATAGTGACAGTGACTTATTATAGAAATACTTATTGCTTTGGTCAAGCCGGAATTATTGAATTAATATTTTTACTGTACGCATTCGTTAGTGTAGTTTAAATGATTTATTTCATAAAAATGTTGTATATAGATGATTATTACAGTATTTTTCATGACATTATAAATATTGTGCACTGTCATTAGGAATAAAAATGTTATGCTTTACTTTGTTGTTAGATTATATCAGGAACCACATGGGAACGCACATTTTAATTTAAACGAAATAAGCCATTCAAAAGTAATTAGACTAACTCTAAGTAATCAGTCTGTAAAATAATACTGATATCAGTCGTCGTAGGCCTACATTGCATCCATCGATGTTAAATTAAATGAAGAAAGGTTTTTATGAATGAATTAGTAAAATCCATCCGCGACTAAGAAGTTCGAGGTTTCGCCACTTGGATCTCACGAATCACCGCATTTTTTGGCAATAAATTACCATGCAGGCATTTGCGCGGTCCTACATTGCGGCTATAGCTTTAAAGATATCGATCTGAAACCAAAACTAAATTGAAACCAGATACATTTCTGACTAAAATCGCTTTTTAAAATTTCGATAACAGCTCTAGTTTTATTTTGGCACTAGTTTGAATATTGGGTAACTTCAATAACCTATAAAATCGAAATGAAGGAGAATTCGAAAATTCTAAAAAGCGATTTGAGTCAAAAATGTCTATCTTTAAATAGATGTTTCATTTATAATTTTACGACAGTAAATAAGGGCAGTATCTTGGACCGCGCAAAGCAGTTTTTACGCTTCTCAGCGCGGGGGTTTAGTGCCCCCTTAATGCCTCCTCTTGTTTTGGAAGTTTTTGAACTTTTAGCCGAGTGGGCTCATAATTACCTACATACTTATCTGTGTTTGTTGTTTCAGCTAGAAAATCATTTTCAGTTGTATTTTCATCATTCAACAGGAAGTCCCTTATTTCTTTATCAACAGCTTGTAGTTCATCAGCTTTTTGTTGTAGAATGTTGAAGGTTACTTCTATTTCAGCCAAATCAAGAGGATCATTTTCAACGTGTGTTAGTATAAACAATTTGATGTAGTAAACCATAATTATAATGTGTACACATTGAGAAATTGAAACTGAAAAGTCATGGGACAGCAGCCGGCGTTTGGCCCAGGTGAAAGTTGAACTGAAAGGAAAGTTTGTCATTTAAAACACTGTAAATTTCAAGCTTTTTTAGTGTGTTTCTTTTATATTTGTCATGTAAGTAGTTGAGAATATTCATGTAATACATAGGGCAATTGTTACAATTCATTTTGTAAACTCTATTCTTCTCAAACAATGGTATTTATGTTTGAGGGAGTTTTTCAATTTCACCCTTCAGAGTGTCTCTTTTTTTAATGTCCTGGTTTTTTAACGTAAATTTATTTATAATTGTCCTGTTTTTATGTCAATTTTGATATGTCCGGTTTTTTAGTGGTTTGTCCAGTCATTTACATGTATTTTAATGAATTTTACATATTATGTAATCTAAACAAAACATAATATATGGTTCCAAAGATTTGGCACAAACTTTCTCCCATATTAAACACTAAAATATCAAAACTGAAAATTACCAGTTGGATTCCCAAATATGTTTTTTTGCCAAGTCTCAAACACTTTCAAGTTAGAGACATGCAGTTTTTACTAAAATATTTTGAATTGTAATTCACATCTTTCCTGAAAATTTAATCAAAATCGTAAGAGCCGTTTTTGAAAAAATTCCGTTTTTGTATGTGTTTTGCCCAAAAAAATTAAAAAAAACTAAAATTTCAAAAAGTGAAAAACTATCTGGAGATATTGGTAAATACACCTTCATACCAAATTTCATAAAAATGTATCCATCCGTTTGGTGTTCAGCTAAATGCATGTTAGACACACAGACAGACGCACATACGGACAGACATCCAACATTTTTTTCCAAAAAACTACTTTTTTTGGGTTCAGGGGACCCAAAAATGGATTTTTAACCTACTTGTAAAAATATTTTTTTAGACGATCACAATACTTTCTCTATGCTAACGCATATGGGAGAAAGTAAAAATACAACCAATTAAAAATAAATAGTAAAAACATGTCCTCTTCCTCCTTCTATCAAAAGTAAAAATTAGAAAAACAGGTGTTGTACTGTGCAATTGTAATAGAAAAACTAATCCTGTCAACTTCCACCCTCCTTGCCAGACACTGTTTATTTAAGGTGGGCCCTACGCCACCATGCCACAGAAACATATTTGCACACCACAGTTACACAGTTGCAGTGCTACACAGTTGCACGCCAAAAAGTACCAGCCCAAGCAGAATTCAAACTGATGATCCTTAGTGCTCTACCTGGCCACAGTACAACGCCTTAGACCGCTTGTCTGATTCAAAACCAATGGTGACTCGGTAATATTGCGTTAATAGACCATGACGTACCTTGTACGTCAAAATACGCCAAAGGGTTAAGGAGGCCATTTGTGTTTGTATATGTATATTGATGTATATATCTATGTACAAATGTTAAATAAAGAATGATTTGAATTTGAAGGATACCACAATAACTTTGTTTTTTATACCTGGTCGATTGGCTGAAGGTACGGTCATATTAGGTGGTAAGTATGAATATTTGACTGCAGTGCCTCCCTGTACTAATGGTCACATAAAACACATTATAAATTGGATCTGCTGACAAGTTTCATTTTTTAATAAACTCTTCAAACTATTTTTTAATTTTGTTAGTCGTATTGGTGTCGCTAGACAAACTTTCTCTGGTCATAACAAAGTTTTTTTCTCCGGTACTGTGCCGTTTTTTTCCACCTATCAAGCTAATCTTGATTAATGATAAAAGTTTGGTCTCGTTTGGTAAATTTTTGTTCAGACTGAGGGCTTTTTGATGTCTAATGGGACCTGACACAGGCAAAATCCTTTCTTTTTGCGCAAAACCAAACAAATAATGCTTCATCAAGAGTTTTATTGTCAACCTTTTTGGCTTTACACCGGTCATTTAAAGAGCCCTTTAATATCATCTTTTTTTTAATCTTAATATGTTTTCCATTGGCAGTTCCTACACCACAGGCAGCAGCACATGACGTAAAGGTGGTGCAATAGATTTTCGGTGAGTTAATTATTTCCCAATTTTATAATAAAAATTAGTAAATGTACCTTCCCTTGAGACAGGAAAAATATAACAAATTTTTAACCACTACATTAGCTTTTTAAAGTGGTGAATTTAGCTGATTTTAAATCAGCATTAAGACAAAACCGTTCAAAGTACAAATTAATTTTTTTAAACTAAGATTGTTATACTTAACTGAAGGAATTAAGATGTTTTTTGTTTTTTTTTTTTTAAGTAAAAATATGTATAATTTTAAAGGTAAAAAATATACCTTTTTGACCCTTAAAATTATAAATATTTTTAAAATTTTTTAAAACAAAAACATCTTGATTGTAGTTATAAAAAATTACATTTTTACTTTGAACGATTTTGTCTTAATGCTGATTTAAAATCAGCTAAATTCACCACTTCAAAAGGTCACAAATTATAATGTAGTTGTTAAAAATTTTGTTAAAATTTTTTCCTGTCTGAGGGGAAGGTAGAATAACTGATTTTTATTTTAAAATCGGGAAATAATTTACTCACCGAAAACTGATTGCACCACCTTAACTGTTTGAGGTCTGAATTTTTTTTTCAGTCATTTAAATTTTTTCCCTTGAGGACCAAAATGACAAAATATGGTCATTACTAAATTTCACATTTAGGACCGAATGACAGTCGAAGTTTGTTACATATAACATCCGATTTACCGCTTATGATAACTTTTACGTATTTGGGATGATACGCAGATGTTCGAGAATGCTGTTGGAGCCAGCTATTGGAATATAACGTCAATGAAAAGAACTGACAATAACAGACAAAGAGTTAATTTTAACTGAGGAATCTGACAGTATTAACAACATATTTCATGTTATAATTTTTTTATTTTCAATCCGATTGTTATAATTTTGTCTGTGTTAGTAGATTTTTAAGTTTAGACTTGAATAACACAATTCCCACTTGTAAAATATTTTTGGTTAATGAGCTTTAAGCATACAACAATAATAAATAAATGTTTAAAACAAAATAAACTTTTTTGACAAAATTTAAATATTTATAAATTATGAGATGACTTTTGGACATTTATTCTGATAAAGTACTTCATTCTGGTCAATGAAGTACCCTTGTATCTTTATTAGAACAGGTTTTATAAATAAATGTATAAAGACTTGCGTATCTCCAAATTTTCAGCCCAAATATATGTCGCACTTGAAAAGTGAGGGGGGAAATAAGTAAGCACTTTTTTTATGTCTGTCCTCAAAGGGTTAAAGATTCACCTTGTATCAATTCAGCCCAATGTTTTGAGTCGTTTACCCATTGTTAAAACAACATATCTTTCATTTTATTGCCATTGCAACTGTAATTACTGTACATAAACTCAAAAACAGAAAGCCAAATTGTTAAAAAAAAAACAAATTTATCAACTGATAAACTGCAATACCCTAAAACTAGCTAAAAACTTCAGACTTGCATAAACATATTGTGCACTTAAAATAACCAATCACGGAATCAGGTCACAGTGGAATAATGAACTAATCTGTGTGGTAGTTACAATGAGAAGAGATGGGACATTGCGTGCTATGTGTTAATATGTCTGAACACCACATAACTATCACATAGGCGTACAGTGCAGTTGCGGAAACAACTCTGTTATGTACAGCAGACAACATATAGTATGCCAAAACATGCGTTTAAAATACATATATTTTTTATTTTTCTAATCTGGATTATCAGGACATTCGTGTTAAAATCAGGACTTAGTGAGATTGTACTGTATTTCAATTTTACTAACTGAGATCTTGAAATTAACAATTACTTTTTGTATTATTTTTGTTAATTTTCTTGTGAAGTGCTCGTAAGATTGATTCACCTAGCTGGTATTAGCTAGCAGTTAACCTTAATAGATGCATTTACACCAATACTCACACAAAATTATGATGAAGTCCATAACAGGTATGAAATATATCAGAATTTTGTGTGTTTATATCTATTTAAGTGTATCTATCAAGAACATGGATTGCTTTTTCATCATTCTATGATTTTTTTTTTAATTTACAGTACTCAATGGCAAAACTAAGACTGTTGTGACTTGCAAGTAATTTAAGAGGGTACTGGTTCAGAATATATTTAAAATAGCATATTAATATCATTCTTACATTCAAATTTAAATATACTTGATAAAAAACGCTTGTTGATATTTGTGGCTAGATGCTTGGAGAGTTGAACCAGAGTGAAGCTCCAAGCCAAATGCTTTTGAGGCTGATAAACAAGAAACCTGGCCTTAAGGACACCAACTTTCAGGTTGCCAAACTTCGATTGGATGCTGTCAAGACCATTGCTGAAACTTTTCCTGTTTCTGTGTATGTCTCATTATGAATTGATTTATTTAAAATATCGTAAGTCAAAGAATTTGTTTGGTATTAGCAACAAAGAAATGATTGGCTGTCTAATGTGATTTTCTTGGTATTGTGACCAAACACTTTCTTATGTCAAGGTTACATTTTTTTAATAAATGCAAATAAGATTATCAATTTTAAGCGGTCAGCACAAGTTGCTTGGCCATCTATATATTTTTTAATAAGCTGTACACTTGATTTACAAATTAAAAAATAATTGTTTTTGAATTTTAATTGGTGTCAACTCTTATTAGAGGTTGCACTATTTTGTAATTTGCATAAATGTCTGAATTGCTCAATGCTCTCTGGTACCTACTTAAAGAAATATGTAATCAGTAGTTCAGTCATAATTGACATAACAGCTGTAATGGAGAATCTGTGCTTATTTGTAGTTCTTTCGCATAGATTTTACTTGTGTGGGAAACTAAACATACAGTTCCTCCGCTATTTTATGATAAAAGGACATTTTTCTGTAATGACAGTAGTGGCCAAGTCAACTTTGTGTTTTTGTTTCCCAGTTGTTACTTCCCTCAAGTTGATCCAGCAGTTTCTTATTCATTTTTATATTCTAAGCAAATCATCTCCCCCTTTTTTTAAGATTGCCTATTTATTTTTGAATAATTAGGTTCCTTGTGGTGAGGCCTAAGGAAATATTAAATTTTGTTTATTAGTCTGATTTAAGTTGCTCAATAAAAATGAAAATGAATGATTGCTAGAAAAAATTACCTCTTTAATTATTTGAACGTGGTAAATAAAAGAAAGATAATTGAAATAAAATATGTAAATTTTAATGTAACAAAATTGAAATTATCAGTAAAAATACAGAAAAACTTAATTTAGATACAAATATGAATCTATATACATGTATAAAAGCCAAATACCACTGACTGACTCACGAGAAGGGTGCAGGGGTGTCTCCTAGTTAGTTATATTAATTCTGTTATTTATTTAGTAGACAGCAAGTAAAGGCTGTGAACAGGACTTGAACTTGAAGCGTAGTCCACTAGACCAGAATTACAGCTGTAGTGAATAGTAAAACCAGTCTAGGTAACTGGATTAAAACTTGGCTGTGTGCAAATTGTATTCGAAATAAAATGTGAAAATATGGGATACTGATTACCCTTGGTGAAATAATGTCTAAATGTTGTAATAAGAGAAATTCTGATGACCCTTGATAAAAATGGTAAAATGAAATAAAATACCTTATATACTGTCTATCCAACGCAAGTAGTTTACTAAAAATGAATTAATTCAAGATACTCATTTACTTCTTTTTGATTTGTTTGAATTTAAAAAGACTGAACGGTATTTGTTAACTGAAAATATTTATAAAAACAAAATATAAAGTGAAGAGAACGATCTGTATTGTTTAAATAATAAAAGAAAAGTAAGTATTTACAATTGTGTGAATCAGCTAATTTTCAAAATGCAGTTGTTTTGACTATGTTATAACTAAACAATTGTTCAATAAAATAACAATAAAGAAAAATTATTTACAAAATATTTATTAATGAAGACCTAAAATGGATATTGCTTATTAAATAAAATAAGATGCTTAATAGTATTGGTGAGTACTTCACCATTATTGATGTATCATCCAAAATGATTCCTGCACTATGCAACATATGACAGTTAGATGTATTATTGACTATAAGCAAAATCAAATCAAAATCAAAATATCTTTATTCATAAAAAGTACATACAGAGTACATTGAATAGTGTCATTTACAAGAAACTAAATATAAAGACCTACATTAGAATACATTCTTTTAGTTGCAATCTTCGAACTCATCAATTGCATACAGTGTCAAATCAATTAAAAACTGTTTTAGCACTTGAGAAAATTTGTTGTGAGATTCAAAAGTTCTTATATTATGAGGAATTTTGTTCAAAAATCTGAGACCGTTAAAATATATATTCTTTTTAAAAAACTGTAATCTATGTTGAAAAAATATAGTTTCATTTTTTTTTCTTGTGTTATAGTTATGTGTCAGATTTGAATGTCTTGGTTGATGACTGTCAGCACAATGGTTGATGACTGTCATTTTGAGCCTTTATCTGCTGCCCCAACTTCTGCCATCTTTATTGTTTCTCTACTATCCAATCAACATGCTCTTAAATTTATCCATGTGGTCATTCTAGCCAATTGGTGTTATTCAGTTATTTCGAGAAATGCTTAAAATATATTTTCTTTTGATTTAGTATCTGGAACATTGGCGGTATTCCTTTGTCCAATGAACATCATAGTTGAATTTTAAAACATGAAAGTATATTCATGTTTTTAATTTTAATGTGTACAAAAAATTTTGTTATATCCTATTTGATTTAAGATTTTTATCTAAAAAAAATAGTTTTCTTTTTAAGAAATTTATCTAAAGTTTGAGTTCCAAAGATTAAAATAAATTAATTCATTCAAATCTTGATTGTCTTTCAGCATTTGCAAGCAATCGACTTTGTCAATATATAAACTACATTAAAAATATAACAGTCATACAATAAAAATAGGTACTGCTCATGGTAAAAATAGCAGTAAACTTGGTAATATATAGTACAATGTCATGGTGTAAAAATATAAAAGAATATACTGGTAGTTAAAATTTGAGAAATATAACTAGTTTATAATATAAAAAGTAAAATATAATTAAGATAAGTTAAAAAATTTAAAATGCAAGTCACTCATGTTACACTTTAAATAAAAATTCATCCAGAGTAAAAAGATTTAGTTTTAAGCCAGGAATCCATATTTTTTGAAAATCCTATATATTAAAACAATTTGGTTATTTAGTTCACTCACTTTCTGAACTTTTTACTTGATCGATTTTGATGAAAATTTTTTATCCAAAAGATAATTTTGATTTCTAAGTCGTAATGGAGCTAGATTTTTGAAATTCCCATAGGTTTTTGCCCTACAAGGAGATTTTTGCAATGTTATTCTTATGGAGATTAATTTTAATTGATAAGCTGATGGCAATATAAATGTTAAATGGTCCAAATAATCTACTAGGTTAAACATAGAAAGCAGCACAGTAAAATATTAAGTTAACTAAAAAAGTGCGAATACATGTCTGTCTGTGTGTATGATATCATCAGCTGTTAAATAAAATGAAAACATTTTAAATATGCTTAGTAATAACATAGATTGTTTATAATTATTATAATATAAATAGAGAGTCCAGTGAGTGAGTTACTGTAAATGAGTTGCTCAGCGAGTGACGGGGTTGACACACGAAGCATGCAGGGGGTCCCCTAGTCTTACGTTAAACAGCAGATGCTTGTTGGGGCAGTTTTGTTAAATGTAGATTAAGTGAAAGATCATTTCTAGTATTATGGCTAAGAATATTGGATCCAAACAATAAACTATTTACATTTTCTTTAGTAAAAATAGGGCAGTTATAGATAAACAAGCTTGGTAAATAAAGTTGAAAATAAGAATATGAGGTGTGTGTTTGTATCATCTACACAAATGATGAGTTTTTAATTTAAATTTATGATTTTATAGATAGGTAAAAAACTGTTAGCCTCAGAGGTATGTAAAAACCCATTTTTCTCCAAAAGTTGCTCTTATATAAAAATTGATCAATATAAGTGATCTCTAACAGTGATGCCAGACAACTGAATTGTTGAAAATTATAACAAAATATGATTGAAGTTGGGCATAGTAAACCTAAAAGTATAATGTATGTAGTGCTGCATAAAGTGACCAGAATGTGTATGTTTGCAGGACGGGTGTGGTTTGTGTCGTAACAGATGTTGCAGAGAAGCTAAGCGATGCCAAGACTCAAAGTGCTGCATCTGATGCTCTAACAGCTCTCTGTGAAGCAACTAAGCTGGAACATGTTGCCACACAAATACTTGATTATGCTTTCACTCAAAAAAATCCTAAAGTTCAGGTGGAAGTTCTCAATTGGCTAGCTAATGCCATTCAAGAATTTGGCTTGACGTAAGTACCTATTCTAGTTTGTGTTAGTGTCAGCCTACCAAAATAATTCTTTAAAAAGAATAAAATGTATTAAGTGGTGTCAAAATGAGGTGGAAAAACGTATAAAGGTTTGTATTGCCTAGATTATGTAATACATATGCGAAAAACTCACTTGATTTCATTGTACTAAAAATATTTAATAGTATATCGGAAAATTTGTAAAATGTTACGAGTTTTTCTACTGCCAAGCCCCATATTATTGTTTGGTTACTGTCAGATAACGGTGACAATTAACATGACTTATCACATAATGTTGTCAACTATAACATTATTTTACAGTTATGTATTTCTCAAATTATTCAAATCTACTGTTTTTTTGGTTTTTTTTTCCCGTTAAACTTATAATAAATATTATTTATGATTGGATTTTTTTCTCAGTATTAAAGTTTCAATAGTTTTAAAAGAAATTTCATTTAGCTAAGTTTAAAACACTGTCACTAAGGAAAGAAGGGGAATTGTTGTTATACTTTAATTAATTTAATATTGCTTTATATTTCACTATTTTGTTTCTGGTTGTACATTTTGAGTTTAAATTCTAAGCACTGACGCCAAGAGCGCTTGTTACCTTACTTACTTACTCCCATGGCCATTTATACCCTAGATGGTAATTGGCCTCGCCAACTGTTTGCCTCCAATTCTTCCGATCTTCTGTATCCTCCTCGCTAACTCTCATTCTTTTCGTATCAATGATCACCTCATCCTTCTATCTCTTTTTCGGTCATCCCTAAGGTCGTCTTCCATCTGATGTATACGTGCATCTCCTATGACGTCATATGTGCTAAATGATAAAAATAAACAAAAATACTGTTCTAATTCCCGTAATTACAATTCCAGCTTATAAGTGATACATAATTTGCTTACTATTTAGCTGAATGCTTATATGCAATTGGTATAGTTACCAGTATTTAATAGAATGAACAAATCAGCTGATTTCGCCCATGTGACGTCAGAGTCTACTGCGCAGCCTCGTTGTGATACACGGGATGTCTAGTAGCTTCTGGGCAAAAATAAGAATTTTCCCAGGGTTGAGACCGGTACCAATCGATTTCTCGTGGTCGAAAACCCCTATATACATTTATAAATTAAAAATCCCTGGGGCCTAAAAAAGTTTGTTCGGACGTGGCTTGTTTTAGATAGTAAGATTGTCAAGTTAACATACTTCTTCTATTATCCTCCTTTTTAAGGGGTGGCTGGACTCAGTGAAAAGAATACTATTTAAATGAATAAATGAATTTATTTCCCATTTCAGCTGCTAAACGCATTGCATTGCATGACGACTGGTCCTGGTCTAAGGTTTGTTATCTATGAGCCTTCTAGTAGATCATTTAGACAATTCGTCATATGAAGTACAGTTTAGGAAATATTTTCTCTTTAAAAAGTCAATTGTCTGCAAACAAATGGCCATATATCAATTCTCTAGTATCTTTGGAATAAAGTGACATTGATAGCGGCCAGTGAAATAAACAAGTATGTTGTATATATATATATAAAATATGTAGCGTCTATAGGTCAATACCAAAGCACATGTAGGGGTGGGCGGATGGGTTGTACAGTACGATTGACATTATGTAAAATAATATGGCATACCTGAAGTACATATTTTATATGTATACGCTCGTACTTTTAGACATAAATACAACATCTACTATGTAGACACTGTACATTAAAGGGGTTAATATAAATAATCATAAATATAACCTCCAAACAGGCGCAGCCTTGGAGGTAATATTTTTCCTCACTGTAGTTTTTTCTTCCTAGACGTTTTCATATAATAGTTATATAAAATTGTATGTATTAATTTAAAGTGTCATTAATTAATAGCCCAATGATCTGCTGTTCATTTGTCATTGGGCTATTAATTAATGACACTTTCTAAGGAATAGTCGGCCTTAGTTTGTAACAATGACTACATTCGGTCATCACACTCATTCGAAATCCATATTCGCCCATATCTTGACGATGGATGTCTTATGAATAAATAAATAAAATGTTATTTTTTACTTTTCTGTATAAGTTTTAGTGTAAGTTATTTTAAGTTGTATTGTACAGATCAACCTGAGTAGGGGATACAGTACTGAAGGGTAATGGGTATTTTGGGGTCTATTAATACGTCATTGTCTCTGACATCAATCCAAACTGGCGTGCGCTTAGTTTTGCGTTTATTCTTCCTAATATGCTTCTTATTAGTAAGTACAGTACGGTTGCAGTATTCCTAAAATTTGTTTGCGCAGGCTTGTTCGGACTATCAAGATTTGAGAAATCAATGCTAATTTTTCCATAAAATCACCATTTAATGAAGTAATAAATTAAACTATAATATTTTATAAACGTAATCATGAGCTAGACAAGTACAGTCATGAAAAATCCAACTATTTACGTATGTATTCGTTAAAACTTCCGAGTTCACTTATGTGATAAGTTTATAACTTTTTAAATTGTTTACATACAGCAAGTAAAAATCAAACAATTTAAACCAGTTAAATTTTACCTAATTTTAAAGTAACATGTAATTTTAAAGTTGTGTGTTTACATTTATTTGACATTTTGATGAGTAATTGAACAACAGTACTGTCATTGTTACTATCCGTACCCAAAATTAACAATCGAGAAATGCAATGAAAACAGCTGTTTGCAAGTGGCTGGTAGGATCGTTAGAATTACCGTGTGATTCGGACTACCATGGGTTCGGACTATCGCGACCGTACTGTAATATTATTTTAATTGGACTTACAGCTGGCAAAAGTTCATCTTCATCACCAATTGGGAGTGATGTCAAAGAAAGTCCAAGAAGCCTATCTTCATCCATTTGTGTTTCAATATCAAAGTCATCAGGATCAATCTCACTAATATTATGAAATGTAAGTCTTCAGCCTTACTCGTCATTGGCTCATCATCGTATGCACTCGAAAATGTAGTGTCCATGGCCCCCAATTAGGGGTGTGCGAGTAGTGATTTTTGAGTTCGAGTCGAGTAGTTGGCATTTTTTCGAGTATCGAGTATTTTCGAGTGAGTATTTACAGAAGGATTTCCTATTCACCCAAGACAACTGTAAAAGGCAGACACCATCCTAAGCCTATGTTAAGTTTTGCTAGATTCGTAAATATATAAATCTAAACTGAACTCAATAACTTTGATTTGTTGTTTGTAACAATAACATTAGATAAATAAAACTTGTTACTTCCTGCCTTCCTACATTTTTATGTGGCACTGTTTTGTTTAACCTTTTTCCTTTTTTCATAACTAATATGATGAAAGAAACTAAGAAAGTATATTATTAATTGAAACAACGTGGATTATAAAGATTTAATCTGTTCACTCATATAACATCAGATTTTCTATACAAGCCAATTATACTGTTTCCCAGCTGGCCTATATGTTTATCTGGTGGTTCAGTTCAAAGTGTACCGCGAAAAGGTAATGAAGCTTGTTGGCAAAAGTTGCATCCAACCAAACTGATGATAAAATTCAGGCAATATCGCCAAATGTGGTCATTTGCTTTGAGAATTGCCTCTTCTCAACAAAAAATTGATTGTGTAAACGCCAAGAAGAGTGGATCTGTATTCTGTGGGTATGTAGTTCAGTAATAACAAGGTTACAACTAACCGGAAATAAGCTCTGAATTATATAATCAAATTTCAAAATCTGAATGACAAAGACTGTAGTTCAATCAATTGATAATAATAACTAAGCAGGTTTACTAAAATTAAATTTCAAAGTCACTTAGGATGAACTAGTTTTTAAATTATGATCGGTAATGAAATATGTGCAACTTGAAACTACTTCGATACATGAGGCTACACTGAACAACAGATAAATAATTATGTCATAACAAGAAATTCATTAAACATGGTGTAATCCTAGTCAGCTAATATAATAGGTCTAGCCGATATTGGCGACGACATGCAGTCTGAAATATCAGCTAAGTGCCAACTAGTGATACAGTGAAGATTTTGGACATCTAAACTATAAACTTATGAATAAAAAACAAGACGTTTGATAAGGCTTCGTTTTAATAAAAATTATATTCCGAATCTCTAAATTCGTCGTATTTTGTTTAGAAAAGGTCTTCCAACATGTTTCTCGCTCATTTGGGTTCATATGTGACTGTTTTACAGTTAACATCAACGTCAATGTGAACAGAGAACCGTTCAGTGAGTTTATGAATCAAAATTATCGTAGTTTGCCACCTTTTACACTCCAACTGTGTTATTCACATTAACTTACTGACCCGCCCGCCCGCCCACACATGTACAGTGGTAACTTACTGACCCACCCGCCTGCCCATATACGTACAGTGGTAACTTACTGACCCACCAGCCCACCCATACACGTACAGTGGTAACTTACTGACCCACCCGCTCACCCCTACACATACAATGGTAACTTACTGACCCACCCGCTCGCCCCTACACGTACAGTGGTAACTTTCTGACCAACCCGCCCGCCCCTACATGTAGTGTTAACTTACTGACCCACCCGCCCGCTCATACACGTACAGTCGTAACTTACTTACCCACCCGCCCGCCCCTACACGTACAGTGTTAACTTATTGGCCCACCCCTACACGTATAGTGTTAACTTACTGACCCACCCACTCGCCCCTACACGTACAGTGGTAACTTACTGACCCACCCGCTCGCCCCTACACGTACAGTGGTAACTTTCTGACCCACCCGGCCGCCCCTACATGTAGTGTTAACTTACTGACCCACCCGCCCGCCCATACACGTACAGTGGTAACTTACTGACCCACTCGCCCGCCCCTACACGTACAGTGTTAACTTACTGGCCCACCCCTACATGTATAGTGTTAACTTACTGACCCACCAGCCAGCCCATACACGTACAGGTCAGTTTGCTCTTAAAGCTTTTTCCATGATGACGTGAGCTGACGTCGTTGACTCGGCAAAGGTTAAATTTGTTATGACTAAAATTTATTAAAATATTTCAGTAAAATTAAATAAGAAAAAAATGTTCAGCTACAGTGTACAGAATCCCATAACTTTCTAAACAATAGTATAGAGCTTGATTCTTGAGTAAAAACTTTTTTCCTTCATTGTAAGAAGAAGCATTGAAAATCTACAAATTAACAATATGAATATTAAAAATACCAACAAATAACTTTCAAACTGCAAAAGTTACAAACATTTACTTATAAACCAGCATGACTATAAACCTACATAATAAATCGCGGGTTCAAGGTCAGGAAGCGTTATCCCCTCTAGTGCCACAGCATTTCCCTGCTCTGCCAATCCCCACTATCCAAGTGCAAAATTAGTTCTTAAGAGCAGAGCTAGCTCATAATTAATTGAAAATCCTAACTATAAATAATATACAGAACTGTCAAATTTCATGAAAGTTTCATAAGCGTGTTGCGAAATGTTCACTACTATTTTGCACTAATAATTATAATATTTATTTACTTATGATAATACAGTGCAAGCCTAGACTTATAGTTCTTACTTTCATATGCTATAATAATTAAATAATACTACTTACTTTACTTCCATGGCCACTAATACCCCAACCCCAGGTGGTATTTGGCCTCGCCACCGATCTATCACCACTTCTTACGATCTTCTGCATCATCTTCATTCGAAAATGAAATAAAAATGAAAAATCTGTTTATTTCAGAAGATGTATTTAAAATATTTCATTTTATAATAATAAATTAAATAATACCTCCCCACATGGGCCATGTGCAGCCTGTCCGTGGGTAAGGGAGTTCCCATCTAAAAGAAAAAAGAAAAACTATAATACAACTATGTTTGCATAAACATGAAAAACAAACAAGACAAAAGTTTTTTCCAACACAGAGTTGCTTTTCATAATTTAAAATTAAAAATTCACAGTCAACCTAGGTATGGCTTAATTACCATGAATATGTATGTGAAACGAATTGCTACATTCAAATTATGAGGGAGACAAAGGTAGTTGGACATTTGCCATCATTACGTGAAAAATAACAATCACGACGTTTCGATTTGGTAAAACCCAAACCTTTTTCAAGTGCTAAAAACTAAATTACATCTACACAAACATGTTATAAAACTACGTTCTTAAACTAATAAACTTATCTACTTTAATAATTATCTACATTTTAACCTAGATTCTAGAATGGAGTACAACAAAAAAAGTATTGAGTACTCAATTCTTTTTTATATTGAGTAGAAGTTCATTTTGTTGTACTCCATTCTAGAATCTAGGTTAAAATGTAGATAATTATTAAAGTAGACAAGTTTATTAGTTTAAGAACGTAGTTTTATAACATGTTTGTGTAGATGTAATTTAGTTTTTAGCACTTGAAAAAGGTTTGGGTTTTACCAAATCGAAACGTCGTGATTGTTATTTTTCACGTAATGATGGCAAATGTCCAACTATCTTTGTCTCCCTCATCTGATACTCCATCATTAACAAATTTCAAAAACAAATTCAAATTATGCTGAACAAAGATATCTTGATTGGTTGTTCTCATAATTGTAATAAGACAAACTTAAACTATGAACTTACATAAAACACCAGTGCGAAAACAAGGGATTTATCACAAAGCCATGGGGCAACTCAGTTTAAAATAATTACTCTAGTAGCTGGTTATTCACTACTACCTTAACTTAAAACTAATATTTGAAACATGAACAGTAAGGTTGTGGAGGAATGCATACTACAATTTGTATTCAATTGGTAATAGTGAGCACAAGCAGCTCAGGGTACACAGAGGAAAGTGTGATTAGGGGTAGACGGGACGAGGAAGTGATGGTAGGAGCTGTGTCCTTTAACTTAAAACTAATATTTGAAACATGAACAGTAAGGTTGTGGAGGAATGCATACTACAATTTGTATTCAATTGGTAATAGTGAGCACAAGCAGCTCAGGGTACACAGAGGAAAGTGTGATTAGGGGTATACGGGACGAGGAAGTGATGGTAGGAGCTGTGTCCTTTAACCACAGATTTATTTTTAAACTAATATCAAAGAAGTTCGCCAGGTTATGTATTTTTCAGATTCCAACTAAAGCTGATAATAGAAAATGTAAAGAAAGGAGTAACAGCTGTCAACCCAATGGTTCGTACTGCAGCAGTCTCATTTGTGGGTGTTTTGTCAGTGTTTATGGGCAATCAGGTGATTACTTACTTTGAAGGAGAAAAACCAGCATTGCTTCAGATTATCTCTGCAGAGTGTGACAAGGTATTTGTAATTATGACTATTGATATCCAAGCATTTGTTTTAAAATAATAATTGAAAAGAATATGACTATTATGATGAAGGCCGTAAGGAATTTTGTATGTTACTATAAAAACTAATTATACAGTAGAACCTCGCAACAGACTAATTGGGGAGACTGCCTGTTCAGATTTCAAGTTAGAATTAACCGAAAATTAGCGTAACTAATAATTCATTCAAGCATTCCTACAACTCTCAGACTGTTTATGTAGCACAGTCATTATGTTTACTGAAATGGGGCTAGAGTAGATTCACTGAGCTGATGCCCAGGCAATGATCGTTGGCTGACCTTACGTCACTGCAACCACAATAACTAGAGAGAGGAGGCACGGCACAGTAGACTGACATCACATGGGCGAAATCAGCTGGCTTGATTATTCTATTAAATATTGGGAACTAAGTCTACCAATCAAGTGGAAGCTTTCAGCTAAATAGTTTGTAAGTTATTCATTAATAATCAGCTTGAATTGTAACCACAATAGTTAAAACAAGTATTTTTGGGTTTATTTGTTGTTGTTCCACCCAGCTGTCACTTCGCCCAATTGATGTCATCGTAGTTGCATGTGATACTTACTGTCTTTTTTTAGGTTCTATGACTGCAGCTGTCAGTAATGTACCCTCTCCCCTCCCCCACCTCAGTTACGTCTTACTGATTCATAGACAGTTTCATTGTTTGAGTTTACTCAGTATCCCGCTGTACAGTTCATTACAGTTCATATTCATGTTAGTTGTTCAATACTGTAGTTACTCTATTATTTTAATATTACCATTACAGTAATTTATCAAGTTCATTGTTTAATTCGTTATTTACAGTAATTTTTACTCTAAAAGTGTTGTTTATATTTTGATAGGCCTATGCAACTGGTCTTGCATTGGAGATTGATGAGTGGTACAGCAGGAGTTAATTAATCCTACACTATTTAGTTTCTGGTTATACAGTACACTGTATAGTAGACATGTTTTTTGTCTTTATTTTTTTTTTTTTACTTTATCTTCAGTTTCCCGTTGGTTCGGATTTGTGGGTTTCTACAGTGATAAAAAGTGGGTTGGCTTTGCAATGTGGTAAACCTCTTTTGGAAATTTTTAAAATTTTGATTATTTATTTTAAATTAACATAAACATACAATAATTATCATTACTGTTAGTCATATAATCCCAGCTAGATATGCTCATTGGGAGCAGACCTTTAGTTACTGTCATTTTATGTTGGCAATTAAGTGCTTTACTGATGTTCTATAGTATTCATTTTGATAATAAGACTATTTAAATGTATTATTTTCACAAATAAATAGGATAATTTTAATTGAATGCAGTTATTTTTGACTTGGTTAGCTTTTTATTTAGTTTGTAAATTTAGTTTATGCTATAAAGAGATACTATTCGTAGCAATATTTTAATTTGTTTGTATATCACTTAAAAAAAGGCTAAATATCATATAATTCTAACCCTTTGATTTTTGCAATATTGATTCATATTTTGTATTATTATTATTAATTGACAAATGGTAGCTGACAACAAACTATACATCATACATAATAATTTGGTTTGGATGAATAATAAAGTTTGTAACTATGGGCCGACAGCTGTTTTCTCGGAGAAATTTCTTTTGGCATGTGGGCTATTCTCTTAAATTTTAATGCATGCCATATTTTGGCTGAAATAACAAATTTTAAATTTGTTATGACAGGGGAATGAAATGTTGTACAAGGTAATTAAATGATGTGAATAGTCTGACCCATTGGCCTACCAATATTGCAATAGTGTTGTGGACCCAGGAAACTCAGTTTTTTCTGACATTTGAAGTGTTGAACAATTTTTGTTATAGTTTCTTTGTTCTTGTTTATATTGTACTAATATTTTAGTCAATTGCTCTACATAAGCTTTATGACTATCTAATATGACATTTAACACCACTATGTACATTTACAGTGCATCTCATTAATATCTGCTATTTATTGAAATAATGGAAAATGTATTGTTGCAGCATGCAGGAGAGAGGCCCCAAAGTCCTGTTAGAGGATCGAAGGAGCAATCAAGGAGAGCTAGTGTGGACACAGTACTCAGCACAGCTACTGAAGAAGAAGAGGAGTCACGGCCTGAAATTCAAGAAAAACCTGCAGAACCTACTAAACGGGTGGATATTACTGTGCACATATCAGACTCTCTTGTCAATGAACTGTCTGATAAAAACTGGAAGGTAGGACTTATTTCTCTTCAGATATGCAACTCCAAATTAATTTTTCTTGTTTGTTATACAAGGGGCGTCCTGAAAGTAAGTTATGTTTGTATGTATCGCCATAACAGCGTAGTGATCGTAGTTCTGCGCATGCGCTGCTACACATTATTATTGTCGTATTACGAAGCAGCTGACACCATTTTGAGTTAAGTGCTTGTATTTTTCATGTCATATTGCTTCTTTAAAGTGTAGAAGTTAATTAAAAATCCTGCTGATTGTGATTTTATATCTGTAGTTAGGTTTCTCATTGCGAGAGACATTAGACATGTTGATATTCATAAACAGTTCTTTGAAGTTTATTGACCAAATGTAATGAGTGATTAAATGGTTATAAAGGAATCTATGGAATGAAAGCACTTATCGTCATCAGCAAAGAAAAATATCCAAGCCAAAGTTTACAGACATTTTTGCTGTTTTTTTTTTTTTTTATAGACAGTGTGTTCTTTTACTGGACTTTCTACCACGGGGCGAATTAATGACTGCTAACGCTTACTGCGAGACGCTTAGGAAACTGCACCGTTCAATACAGAACAAGCGCCGTGGAAAACTGCCTGGCTGCATTGTTTTGTTGCACGACAATACTCGCCCTCACACAACAACTTTTGAACGAATTTGGAAGAAAGCAATTTAACCACCCTCCATACAGTCCGGACCTGGCTCCTAGTAGATGCTACCTGTTCTTACATCCAATATCACTGGAAAGATATTATATGGCGACAATGAGATTAAAGAATATGTTTCTACTTTGTTATAGTCACAGGCATCAAACTTATGATAAAAGAATACAAATGCTAATACAACGCTACGATAAATGTTTACGGAATGATGGAAACTATGTTAATCAATAGTTTAAAATAAGCAGATTCTTATACAATAAATCAAATTTTGTTTACTCATTTGTTTCATTTTACCAGCCAAAAGGAACTTAGTTTCTGGACGCACCTCGTACTTTTATTTGTGATTTTAAATTGTTGGGAAGTAAATAAATGATTTTAAAAGTTACTTCTTTGAAATCACTAAGAGTAAGAATTCTTTTTAAATTGTTGAATGCTGCATATTTGTTATAAACTGAAAACAAAAACACACAAAAATGGGAAATGTTTTGGTGTTGTTGGCCTCTACTTCGGTCAGTCAGTAGAGAACTGGACCCATATGATTTACCTTAGTTTAACATTTTTGAATCTACAGGTATATAAGACATGCAGTTTGTAGTTTTTAAACCCTTTCTGTTGTATTTGGTAGGGATGTGCCAACCTGCTGCTTTCGTTTAAGGAATGTAACAGTTCAATTTGCCAGCGTGTATAAGTTTAAATTAACTGATGCGAAGTAACAGGAAGTCAGGCATTCATGATATGTAGATAATATTTAGAGATTTCCAATGCTTCGAGTGGTTATGAAACAAACAACATTTCTACAGGTATTAACAAACTCCTGCCATCTTCAGGTGTACTTACTAACAGCCTACATCTAAAACTACTTTTTTTTCTTAACACATACTAAATCAGAAAAGACTTAATACTACATGCTTAGATATTAAAGATTACTGTTGAAAGTCAAGCGTTCTTAAAAATCTATCACACATAACATAATTATGGTATACAAAATATAATACACGTTGTGCAGAATATGCAAAATATGAAATCGTTCAACAAAACACAGAGCAAGTTATTAAATTGACCAAATATTCAATGAGATACAAAAATAAATGCAAAATATGAAAAAATCAATAGAGCACAGAGCAGGTTATTAAACAGACAAAATATTTAATGAGACACAAAATAAATGCAAAATATGAAAAAATTCATAAAAACATAGATCAGGTTGTTAAATAAACAAAATATTCAACTTATCCAACCAGCTTCCAATTCCAATGAGGCGGAGGGAAGGATTCCTCACACCACTACACTCACGAGATCAACTCACCACAACTGTCAAAGACAAACTGAATCCTTGCGGTAAGCCAATCCGTGACGAGTGGTGGGGGCTACCAAACAAATTTCTTTTAGCAGTCAATGTGTTAAAAAGAATAAAGTATATATTTACCTAAAAGCCAATTACCACTTTACATTTTGATTGAAGTTAAAACGCTATTGATGCAAAGGATTTTGTTGTTTCTAGTTTTTTGTTGACAGGGACTTTCTCTTTCATATCTCTTATCGTTGTGATGGATATGTATCCATTGTCTACATTCCTTACTTCATAGTCATTTGTTACACAATAATTATTAACAAATTATTTTGGGGAAAAATATGAATCATATGTGAGATATAAAATTAAATCTTTAATAAAACGGTAAAATGGGCATAGGTCCGTTCATATTTTAAATTTAAATAAATATTAAGAAAATGTGATTAAATCACAATTGTTTTTGTGAACTATTATAAGAAAATTGCAGTTCCATTATAATTGGGATATGTGGATTGTTTTTTAGTTTTTAATACTTACTAACCCTTTTGGTGCAGGAGCATTTTCACATTTTCTATGTGAAAAATGCCAGGCTATTTTTAGTGAAATTGCAAGGTTTCAAACAAACTTATGCAGCTTCTATGGTTTTTGTCATATTTATGTAAATTTTTTTAACTGAAGGAAAATAAGTGTTCTTTTTTTAAATGAAATATAGTTTACCCTCCTAATAAAAAAAATTTTATTAAAACAAAATATTTGATACCTAAATTTTTGTTAGTTTATTTTTCTATTAGAAGTTGCATAACATATTTACAAAATGTTTTTAGAATTTTTCCCTCATTACCATGTTATAGAGAATTTCAACATTTCAAACTGAACAAATGCAAATAATTTAATTTACTATACTTGGAAAATTTTCATTTTATAAAAATATAACTAAAGTTCTGCAATTTGGTTTACCTAGCAACATACAAATTGTTGAAATCTGTAAAGCAGTTTTTCTGAAATAAAATGGGAGTTGTTGATTTACCTGTGTATTTTTCTAATAGTTACAAAATATAAATATATAGCTCGCTGTTGGATAAAGATGAGTCAGATAAAGTTATATCAGCAATGAATTCGTCATCCACACAAACATTGTTTTGGCCTAACCTATTAGTGCTTGCAACTGATGTATCAGGATCACTTATGCTTTCTAATAATGTTAGCAATCTTTTGTCTTCTGCTGGAATAAGTGTATCGTCACTTATTGTAATAAACTTTTAAGTATATAAAAAAAATTATTATTTTTCACAAACTAGATAAACAAAACACAAACAAACTTTATAACGATATACTACATTTGCGCAAAAGACGACCTCAGCTGCACTGACTACTGACGTAATCTAATGTTTACTGCAATCAGCTGCACGACTATACGAAAAAAAAAGTGTGAAACTGCCGATGGCGGTTATTGTCGATTCGTCGTATATGACTTCGGGGACTGATTGAAGAAAATTGGTGATGTTATATTACAAATACGGCGTGTCTCTCATAGCGACACTGGCATTTTTTACATTAGCATGGCACATCATTCAGCAATTCCCGACACTATAAAGCTTAAGTATAGGTGTGGACTTTGTGCAGCTGGTGACAGTTAGATTATATAGTATGGCAATAACTGATTATGAAATGTATTTTAAAATTAAAGTTCATGTTCTGATTTTCATGAAAACATATTTAAGTAATTGAGGTAGTTATCATTGATGTTTTCCATTTAGGTAAGAGCAGAAGCAGTTCAAAAGCTGCAAAATATTGTGACAGAGAACAAGTGTGTAACTGTGAACTTGGGAGAATGTGGACCAGTTTTGGCGGCCCGTTTGATAGACTCCAATACCAAGATAGCAGCGAGTACGTTTGCCTTGTGTCAGAGCTTAGCCACAGCCATGGGTCCTCAGTGCAAGCAGTACGTGCGCACGTTCTTCCCTAATTTTCTTGTAGGCATGGGGGACAGTAAGGTAAGGGCAGCTGTGATTTCTTGATCTTTAGATAGCTGTAATGTTAAATTATGTAGATATATAATATGTAACTGCTGAAATTAAAAATTTGAGTTGATTTATAGAGCACTACTTTAATACCAGTGAGATATTTAATCAGTATTTAACCATCTAATTGATGACCGTCGTATTTTTCGACTGTTTATTACGTTCGTCAAGTGATAAAGTCGTAAATTACGACTATCAAATTTCGAGCTGTATAAGTCGAATACTATTGAAGCTATCGTAATTTTATTCATACTGACTTATTCCTCTGTGCATAGGTAATAATTTATGTCATACAGTATATATTCCTCCGTGCATTCGTTATTGGCGAAAAAAATCCAAACGCCATACACGGCATTACGTCTGGCGGATAGCGCAGCGGCTACGGCGAGACAGCTGTTTATTTACAAGTCGTGCACTACGCAGTGTCACAGTTCTTTGTTTATCTCGTGATTGTTGTTGTTTACAGTCAATTGTGGGATTCACCCTACCTCTGTTACCATAGACTACAACATTTTCATAGGCGCACTCACCAAGGGAGGAAAAGAGTGGCTGAGAGTTGTGACTCTGACTAAAATAGGCCACTTCAACTTTGTACATAGTTATGATTTTTTGTAAATAACTTTTTTCCTGTTTGATATAAATGTAAATATGTAAATAACATTTTTGTTTACAATTAAATTGTGAACATGTTTTACATTTAAAGTGTTGTGATAGCAACAATATCTATCAAGTGACAACCATTCAAAGTGAAAAAGAAATTTTTTTGAAAAAGTTTTTTCTCAATAAAATATGGATAAAACACCACCTGAGCATGATAAGCTCAAGTTATATTATTTATTATGATTCTGCATGTTATTGTGATAAAATTGATGTATAATACTCAGTGTTTTTATTTGTACATATATTTAATATATATTTTTGAAAAACATTTTGCGTGAAGATTACAAAGTACCCATCACTCTGGTACTTTTTACACGTCACTTCTAGGGTTAATACCAAGTAAGATATGCATAAGCAAACATACTAAAGGAAATAAGTCTATGAGACATAACATTGAACAAGACAAATATGGTACTGTAGACTCGGCCTCGCACTACTAACCCGAATGGAGTCCAATAAGTCATTCCTGCATTGAGTGACCTAATGTTTGTAAGACGCCCTTTACAATGATACTCTTCATTATTATTATTCATTCATTATTCATTATTCATCTGTAAGACGCCGATCGTAGAGATATGGGCGAATATGAGGAGTGAATGAGTGTGATGAGTGTAGATGAACGAGTGTAGTCATTGTTACTATCTGAGTTCGACTTAGCTCAGAAAGGACTATTTATTAATAGCCCAATAGCCAGGGCAATTATGGGACCTACAGCTTTACGTGGAATCCTCACCCCCTTGCCTACTGCCTTCCGGAGCCTGAGCCTATCATTATAAAAATTATACTGTACCACTGGCACCTTCCTCAGACTGTAGAAAATTCTTTGATTAAAGATATGAAGCCCAATAGTCAAATTAGGACATTTAAGGCTAACATTTAGTGTAGGCCTGTGAATAAAATATTCTGGTAATATATAGATTTACCAAGAGGATGTGGATTTAAGAGACTACCAAACTAAAAAAGTTATGCCAACTTACTTTCCATGCATACCTAAAGGGTGCATTGGGAAATCATGTTTAGAGACAGGATTATATTCAAACAAAAAGCTTATAATAATATGTGTGTGATGGCAAGCAAGCTTTATCCCTGTGACATGCATAGAAGTAATCCTGTAATATCACACTCAGCAGGTATTCTGTCACTATGTCTTTTTTTCATAGTTCCTCTTGTCAAATTTATTATTTAGAAAAAGTATGTTCTGTATCATATGACTATGGTTTAAGCACTTATGTACTGAAGCATTTTCTGCAATTCCCTTAGAAAATTTGCTCATGTTGAGAGTGATGGAAAGCACCAAGATCTTTCCTCTGTCCAAGTAGTTTCAAAGATCGGTCACAGGATCGCAAGTTTAGGTCAGGTAGGAAACCATGACATAACAACCTAACTAAATTGTTTAGTGAATCTGTTACATCAAATATTAAAAAGAAAGTGTTTCTTTTCAGCTTAGTTGGTATCTTGCTGAAAAGAACCAATCTACTCTGGCTATGGTGTATATTAACACTTTCGCTGCAGCCGTGCCCGATCGGGAATAACGCTCCACGGAATTCAGACGCTGTCGCGCCCGATCAGGAATGCTTGTTCTTTGTTTGTTTATTCATTCAGAATAGAGGTAGCATCTGCGAAGGAAAGTTGTTTTTGTACGTAGCGTGTCTAGTATGACCTAATAATTTTGCATATGTTTTGGTTTCAGTTTTTGATTTTTTTTGTTTAGTTGGTAACTGTAAATAGTAATAGTGTAAACAATTTTTAGCACCTGAGGTAAGATTACCGACTAAAGCAGCCACAGCAAAGGTGTTAAGAGTCCCCTACATACAAGACGGAATGTTAACAAAAATTAACAGTCTTACTGTGTCAGGTGGCTCAATATTGGGGCTTAAAATTAACTGTAGTAGTCTTATAGTATACTTAATAGTTACTGTAGTTTAGCACAAGCCGGGGAAAATTTACAGCTTTAGGGTCACTCCAATACGTCAGAAATTCCTCGTGATGAAAAGATTGTCTTTTTATGTATCGAAGTAGTTTCGAGTTGCATACATTTATTACCAATCATAATTTATTAAAAATAATTGGTCGTAAACGACTTTTAAATTTATATTTAGGTGCACAATTATTAAATTATTACTATCGATCCATTAAACTACCGGTATTTTGGCATCTAGATTTACAAATTTGATTATATTTCATAGCTTATTTCCGGTTTATTATAACCACGTTATTGAATAAAATAACTACAGATCCACTTTTTATGGCGTATACAAAATCAATTTTTTGTTGAAAAGAGACAATTTTGAAAGCAATCGACTGTGTTTGGCGATGGCGCCTGAATCATAGAATCACTTGATCCAGCTTTTGCTCAAAAGCTTCGCTACCGTGATCGGAACTACCAGATAAACCAGATCGACTGTCTGTGTGATTAGTTGACAATCACAGAGAAGAAATAGAGGTTGCTTTCTTATGACTATGTACAGCGCCAGTTATTAATAGAATTAAAACAAATGCACATCTCTACAATAGTCAATACATGTGCAGTAATAATTACTAAGTTTATCGTGAGGATTTGGGGGGGGGGGGGGGATAAGGAAGGGACTGCCAGTCTGTGTGCAACTTCAGTTCCTAGTTATATTGTAGTTCAATTAATTAATTGAAGAATTCATCCATGTCTAGTTTTTATGATGATTTTAATTAAAATTGGCATGTAATATGTAACTACCATTCTTTTATTTAGCTTGTTATAATTTTAATTCAGTTATATCAGATAAGATTGCTTTGTTTATTAAGTGTGTAATCTGTTATTGTTTAGTCTAAACCTGTTTGATTTTTTTTTTCTGTTTTGTGGATAGCAGGCAAAAAATAAAAAAGATTTAATAAAATAAGGAGTACATAAATGTGCCTTAACATTAATGGTTGAATTTCCTACTAGATCACGTACCAATAAATTATTATTACTATAAAATTATTCGGTTTATTTGTTTTATCTACTAAGTTTGAAAATTAATGTATGATAAGCTGGGAAAAATTCCCTCCAAAAATTTCTCGAAATTTGGGAGGAAATTAATTTCCCTCCCTTTTCCCTCCCGAAATTTGAGAGGAAATTAATTTCCCTCTCGTTTCCCTCCCGAACCTAAAAATCTCCTCTCGTCCATCCCTACCTTTAACCTAACCTAAAATGATATGATATTAATATTTACCGAAACACATAAATTATTGTTTATAAACGTATAAAATAAAAGAAATAGTTTTTATTTTTTTTTTTTTCCTTTAACTGATCTGTTTATGAAACTCCGTGATTATAATGAAGAGGTCCGACTACATATATTTTCACTCATAGTTACTAATTGTTCCGTCACTGGCATCCTTTTGTTTTTAAATTGACTTCAATTCAAGTATACATTGAAAAAGAGTTATTTTGAAAATAGTTGAAAACCTAACAGTTGAATAAACATAAGAAAAACTCAGATAAAAAACATAATGAGCTATCACCTAGCAATTACCCAGAATTGAATAATCGATAACACATCATTTTTGTTTTGCCTAGACTTGGATTCGGTCTGCAGCAATAACTTGTGTAAACACGTGGGGTGACCAGTGTGGCTACCGGGAATTCTTTGAAGGGGAAATGGTAGCAGATGCTCTTAAGACTGGATCACCCACACTGCGCAGTGAACTGTGGGCCTGGCTGGCAGAGAAACTACCCAATAGTAAGTTTAAAAAATCCATATCAAACAAATAAAATTACCAGTATGCTTCGACCAATACCAAAGAGCACACATTTTACTTAATTTGTATCAGTCTGATAAATTCTGTTTCATTCATCAACCAAATATATTTTTCACATATTTCAAATGTTTTCCAAGGTTATCAGATAAATCTATATTCAAAGTTAAAAACTAAAAAAAAAAAATGCACAAAAATTTAAAACAGCATACCTGGTAAACTGTTGATAGAAATACGCTTTTATCACATTCTACCAGGTATGCTGCTTTCCTTTCTTTTACTGCTGAAATCCAAGGCCTAGTGCCCTAAAATTAACCTTTATTAATTAAGTAAGTTTTTTTGTATTAATATCCTGTTGGTGGTTAATCGTTTTGTTCATTTAGTTTTTTCATTGTAAGACTAAACAATGTTTCATGAATGTATACCCATCTGTAACATTCAAATAGAACTTAACACAATATTATTTATTTAATGTAGAAAAATGGCAAATAACATCACTCTGCTGAGTGAGAGTCAGTGTACAGTAACAGCCCAAATAACATATTACTGAGTGAGAGTTAATCACTTATTATGATAAACCTATTTGTGATAGCAATATGATTCAAATGCCTTTGGAATCAGGAGGAGTTGCTAATTGCAGTCATATGTTTGTTTTGGTTCTGAGACGAAAGGAACGATGAAAAAAATAAGAAGAAAATCGAATAATCAAGTTGGCACAATCGCTACACAGCTTACTGTCAGCCGTGTTGTGCTGTCGTATTTAATCTCTTATTATAGCACACATATTAACAATATCAGCATGATTTGAATATCTTTGGAAATATGAAGAGTTTTTGTTTACTATCATATGTGTATTGTAAACAGTTATTATATATTACAATCTTTTTTCGATTTAAGATGGTGGACCTGTTCGGTTCTTAGTGTGAAGCTTGTAACTTAGAATTTTCTTAGATTGGTTATATATTGCAGGATTGTTATCTTTTTACAGTAAGTTCTATATGTCTGCATGTCCATGTCTTGTTTGTCATTTATTGTACCACAAACCTCATTAACTTGTACATGTTTCTCTCAATATGGGCAGTTTAACGTTGTAATAATAAAGCTTACTTTCTGCTAAAGTGTCATATCATTGTTCCATTCCGTTCCCTGTCTATCACTGTCGTTTTTCGTCGCTATCTACTGTCTGCTATCATAGAGGATTCTGTTTAATTTTCTTTTCCACTGCCTTCTTGATTGCATTGTTTCATCATTTGAATACTATATTGTTGTCATTTATTATTTGAACATTTATTGCACTTGCTTACTGGTGGTGGATCGAGTAGCTGCCAGTGAGTGGGCTTAAATTGTTCTCTTAGCAGCTATTATCCACACATCTAAACATGTCCTTTTCTATGGATAAAACTCTATGTGTAGTTTGTATGAAGACAGTGTTTGACACTGAAAATGGGCTTCAATGTCAGAAAGATTGTGAAAGATGGTTTCATGCTTCTTATATGATGGTTCCTGATTCTGATTATAGTGTCCTTGCAAGAGATGGGCGTAGGAAATGGTTTTGCTTTATTTAGATTTATGTCCTCTTGTATTTTGTTTGGATGTGTTTACATACCACCTGGAAATGTCGGACATCTTATGCTGACTTTCGTGGCACGATTGATGAGGTTGTGAACTTAGCGGGAAAGATTGATGACACTATGATAATGGGTGACTTTAATTTGCCTGGTATTGATGAAATGAAAAACGTCTTTATTTTCAGGCGAAGTTAGGACTTATCAGTCCTTTCTTGCACTTAACCTGATATTATATGTACACAATTCAATATATAAAAAAAATCTAAGCAAAAAACAAAAAAATCTATAATATAAATAAATTGACATTATAATAAATATACTACCCTAAATGAATAGGAATAATTCAGTTATAATTAATCAATTAATTTAATAGAAGAGCCCAGCACACCCCAGCTCTACCCGATGTATCTCTAGAGGAAAAGGGTAAACTCCTGGGCCTTACTCTAGATTCCAAACTAACCTGGAGCCTACATATCCACGAGCTGTGTAAAAAACTAAACTCTGCTGTATATGTGGTAAGAAGGATGAAACAAATAGGCACAACAGATTTAGCTAAAGTGGCATATCATGCACTTCTGGAATCCCACCTTAGGTATGGAATCGCTGTTTGGGGGGCAACCTCCTCCACCAACTTGAACAGAGTCCTCACCATCCAGAAGGCAGCAATAAGATCTCTGGCGGAACTCGACTGGCAAGAAAGCTGCAGAGAAGCATTCAAACATCTAAGAATCAAGACAGTTGTTGCTATTTACATCCAAGAAGTGATATTTTTAGTTGACAAAGCTGGCCTTCCTAGAAATACCAGAAACCACACGTACAACACTTGAAACGGATCAAATATTATCTTTCCTCACCATAGAACAACATTATTTGAAAAGAAGCCGACTTACATTGGTTCAAGACTCTACAACCAACTACCAAATGAAATCAGGACTCTGACTGGACGTGCTCTAAAACAAAAACTTGACACCTGGTTGACAGACCGACCCATCTACTCCATCGAAGAATTCTACACAAATACCAGAGGATGACCTTCAGAACTATTGTTATTTTACCTTTGTAACTGACGCCATTGCTTTTCTTAAAGAAAATGTAAATAAAGATTATGATTGATTGATTGATTGATTGACTGTAATTTAAAAAACATAAAAGCAAATAAATCATAGATAAATTTTAAACAGGTCCAAATACTTTATATTTTATAATTTCCTAACACACACATACCTACTTCACCACAGAGAATTAATATTCTGTGATAACATTTACTCTCCCACTCGCTCAATTGCACGTATACACAAACACACACGCATCCATGCCACTCCCCACATGTGCACCAGCCACAGCCACCGAAACTTACAGCCCACCCAAGCCCCGCAGTAGATGGGACTTCAACTCCACCCTGAACTGAGTACGATCCTCGATGTTTCTTATATAATCAGGAAGAGAGTTCCATAACCGACACGCAGAAACGATAAATGATTTATTGAAAATAGATGACCGGTGAATTGGAATGCAAAGAAATGAGGCACCCCTTCTTGTTTCCCGGGCACTCTGATTAGAAAGGAAAGTGAAATTATCAGATAAATATTCGGGTGACTTAGTGCGCAAAATTGTGTGAAGAAGTGAAAGAATGTGGAACTGGAATAAGTGATGAAGTTTCAAAAGGGATAACTGCTCATAAAAAGGGGTAACATGGTCTCTTCTCCGGAGGTTAAAGATGAATTTTATACAGTAATTTTGCGCACGTTGGGAGCTTTTCTAATAGCTCGGCAGTCATATCAGAAGTCACTACGTCACAGTAATTAGAGTGGGTAAGTACCAGAGTCTTTACTAGCATCACTTTAACGTTAAGTGGTAAATACAATGCAAAACGTTTCAAGCTGTGAATGTCGGCAAACACTCTTCTACAGGTTTGAGTTACTTGTTCAGTCCATCCCAATGTACAAGTCATAGTCAATCAACTCATGGACGCTGTAACAACAAAGGTCGAGCAGAAGGCTTTTCAGTTGTTTCTTAAATTTTATATGGTTAGTCTCCAGTTTAAGTGAGAGTGGAAGGCAGTTATAAAGAGCTACACTATTATAAAGGGTATGTTTCTCAAAGAAGGCAGTTGAATGCTTTGGTACTCTTAAACTGTGATTGACACGAACAAGTGTTAACTGTTTTCTATCCATAGCAGAACGAATATCGTCGGTGATTTTTATGAGAGCAGTTGTTGTGCTATGTTGAGACCTAAAACCAGATTGTGAACTGGACAGAAGATTATTTCTATGAATGAAAGATGAGAGCTGCAAGTAAACAACCCTTTCAAGACACTTAGATAGTGCAGAAAGAATGCTGATTGGTCTAAAATCAGATGGTGTTTTAGGAGATGAAATTTTAGGAAGTGGTCTCACAAGAGCATATTTCCAAGCATCGGGGAAAACAGATGACGTAAGAGATTTATTAAATATTAGAACAATAATTGGGAGCGTAACAAGAAGAGTATCTTTCAAAAATTTGATAGGGACGTTATCAGCTCCAACAGCGTTACTTGTCGTTCTTCTGATAGCCTTCAACACATCAACTTCAGTCACAGGTCTAAATGAGAAAAGATCCTGATCACCCGCACAGGCACAGGCCAAAGGACACTCACTGCACCTGTGCTAGGTAATCTCTTGCTCCAGATTGATCTACAGGAATGTTAACAAAGAAATCATTAATGATATTTAGATCCATTGTGATAGGGTGAACGATATTGGGTTTGCCAATCCCCAGCTCCTTTACTTTGGTCCACAATTTTCTGGAGGACTGTTTAGAGTTAGAAAATGTACGAAAATAATATTTGACTTTGGCATTTCTTATTTGCTGTTTCGTATGGTTTCTTAATCGTTTATATGAATTCCAGTCTGAGGGTAATTTTGAAAGTTTAGCTTTACGAAAAGAAGCATCTCTTAATTTCTGAAGCTGGCGAATATGATTTGTCAAACAAGGGTCAGGTCTCTTGGTGACTCGTTTAGTGTGATTAAAGGAGCATGCTTGTCAAAAAGATCAATGATTTGACTATTAAATCTGTTGACCATGGTGTCAACATCAGTCCACACTATGTCCAGTTTGGACAGTAGTGACATCATTCCAGTCTGATGATTGAGCATCAGAAAGAAAGGTTTCTAAGTTTAAATTTCTATAATTTCTGTATTTGACATATTTGGGCTGACACTTATGAGACTGAAGTTTGTAGGCACAGAAGACGAGATCGTTTTTGGAAAGACCGGGAGCAGGGGATTGTCCATGGTGCGCAACATAGGTGGGATCACTGACGGCTATGATGTTGAGCCAAGTATCAGATATTGCAGTATGGTGGGTGGGCTGCATAGGTAGTATAGTTATGTTGCATGAGTCGAACATAGTCTGTAAAAAAGGTCTTGTTGTAGGTAGTTGGTCCAGTAAGATCCACGTTGAAGTCACCCATGACTATGACATGGCTGTAACGAACCATCAGATCAAGAAGTGCACGTTCAAAATCAGCAAGAAACCCTAGGTTGGGTGCCCGGTAACAAACACCCAATAAGACATATATTCCTTTGATGCTGACATCTAGGAATAAAAACTCAGGCCAACCCTCTAATGATGTATCGGAGGAATGAATTAATTTACAAGGTAGATGATACCTCACAAAAACAGCAACACCACCACCACCCTTGTGAAGGCGGTCATTCCTAAATATTCGGTAGCCAGAGAGTTCAACACTTTTATCACTGTGAGAAGGTTTAAGCCAGGTCTCAGACAATAATATAAAGTCAAAATTAAGTGAATCGAAAATTGATCTAAATTCATCAATATGGCAAAAAAGAGATTGGATGTTCACATGGGCTGCCTTAACGGTATTTGGAAATGGTGAAAGAGTTTGACAGAGAAACTGTAATAGTGGGTGCAAGGGTGATAAGGCGTGCTGGCCCAGGGCGGCATTATCAGTCATCATGGTGGACGAGTAGCAGTGAGACCAGACAGGCAGAGTCCAAACGGCAGCACGGCCGCTGCAACAATGTGGGAAGACCATGCCACCTGACTCAAAACAATCACACTCACGACCATACCTACTAAACAAACCGTCACAAAAGTAAACATACAGTAATTACCAATAAGCATATACGCGTGTTCTATACACACATTGCGTTCGGCTCAAAAATATAAGAATCTAACTCATTGCTATTCAGTTTCAAAAAATAGCGTTTAAAACAATGAAAATTAATGATTAGTGTTGATATAAATAATAAACTAGACAAACAAATAATAATAGTAATAATTTTAATAAATAAATTACAATGAAAACAAAACATTATTAGAAATAAATTTCCTTATAAACAGTTAATATAAATAATAAACTGGATAACCAAATAATAGTAATGGTCTTAAAAATAAAATTCAGTGATAAAAGAGAAAAATATGTTTTCCTTTCTTCTTCTTTATCACTAGAAACAAATTTCCTTCTGGAAAAGAAAATGTTATATTAAATTGTAACGAAATTATTGTAAAATACAAATAAAATCTATTCTTTGCAGATGATATAATGTCTAAAAAGTGATAATAAAATGAAAAGTATATATACAAAATCTGACTAACAAAACAGGCATATTATACTATAAAAAAATGCGGCCCCCATAATTGGGCCCTTGGTCTGTTGGGGTCGCAGTTGTTTTTCGCAGGTTTCAGTATTTATGTTTTCTTTTGTTTGTTTTGGTTTTTGAATATATCTGTTTCATTACAAATTAATCTTATGCTTAATAATTTAGCTTATGTCTGGTTGTATTTAAACTGTATTTATATTATTGTATTATAACCAAGAATGTATTATATAATTTGGAGTACTTTATTTAGGCGCATAAGTTATAATTGTGTTTCTTTAGTTATTTAAGTTTTTTTTTTATTTTTCATCAAATGTGCCTTTTTATTATGATCAATAATTTTGCCTGTGAAACTAATCTGTACCTGTGAAAACAATAAATACATTTATTATTATTATTATATTTTAAATGCATTTACTTTTAAAACATAATGAAACTTAAAACAATTATAATGATAAAAAATAAAATTTGTGTAAACATAAATAAATATTAATAGAAATAATAATTGGTCAACTATAACACACTGCAATTTTATTTTTACATATTTAAATTGAAGTAATATTATTAAAAAATAAAATAATAATAGTAGTAAAATAAAATAATAATAATAGTAAACAATCTTACTGCTCTGTCCATGCTACACCACTACGCCAAGTCTGCAGGCCGAGCCGCCATCCTTGCTAAGCCACAGGATTCTGCCGTCGGATGTTCAGGTGTTCCTCAATCCGTGTCGCTCAACAACCTTGTGGTACAGCTCCACTTGCCTCTTCGTGAGATCCTCTCGTATCGTCAGCCCGGAGTTCTTGAGAAGTTTCTTAGCCCGGTAAACTCGCTCCCAGTCCTGGTAGCTGGCGAATCTCACGATCACGGGACGAATCCACTTCTTGCCGTCGACTCCTGGCTGCTGCTTCCCAACACGGTGAGACCGACTGATGGCTTCAATAGGCAAGTTAATGCCAAGATAGTCCTGGTACACTTTCACCACCTGTTCAGTTCATCTGTGTTCTCCCCGGGGGTTTCTTGGACTCCGAAGATCCGCAGATTCGTTCTTCTGTGGTACTGCTCGAGCTCGTCCACTCGATCCAACAACTCGTCATCCGCCTCCTTGACCTTGTTCCTCAGTGAAGCCACTTCGGAGCGCAGGTCAGCGAGTTCGGCGTTGACAGCCGTAAGGGCCTCACACAACCTGACGACAAGTTTCTGCATAAATGCTTCCCCTGACAGATAGGCGTCAACACAGTTTTCCACCTGTTTATCCGTCTGTGCCATAGTTGTTATTTGTTGTGGAGGACTATCAGACGACGAGGCAGACAAGGAGCGAATGGGCCTACTCTTATCACCAGCTGATAGAGGAACTGGCTGACCCTCACTTCCAGATCGTAACTGTGGTGGCAACCGGAACATGAACCGACAGACTTGCAAATTGAAATTGTACTAATTAAATGAAATGTTATTTAGATTCTTCTTCGTCAAAACGTTGGAAACACTAACCGGTACAACTAAGAAAAAACTGAATTTAAAAATCATATAAAATCCTAGCCAAAAAATAAAAACTACAGAGCCGAAACGAAGCGTGACTATCCTTCCTGAGTCATCTCTTATCTCTTCGTCCAATAGTGATTGATTATGATTGGTCCAATAGTGACGGGATTGTGGCTACTGAGAATGCTTATCTGGTTTCTGACTTGACGCCTGTTCATGGGCTCAGACAGATTAATGATGTACAGAATTTCCGTGGCGTTTGCCTTGATCTTGGTTTTTCATCGTCTTTTATTTCTGTGGTGACCAATACTGTGGATACTCTTCTCTTGGAGGATATACACCACCCTGCTCTTTCAATTACTCATAGTATTCTTATATCTCCACAAGCACAACAAGCTAAGTCTGTAAAAGATTTCAGGAAATGTATTTGGATGGTATTTTTGCCAAATTCAAGCTCTTTCGTTGCCAGTGCCTAATGATCTGCTTGATATTAATAGTGCTTTCAATTCTTTCTTCCTTGGTTTGACTGCTATGATTGAACATTAAGTGGGTTTGTAATGAATTGAAGCGGCTTGTTATTGATAAGAAGAAGGCCCACAGACTGTATAAGGAAACTGGTAGTCTTGCAGAATCAAACCAATTTCGTCATCTCAGGGTTAGATGTAAGGTATTATCTCGTCGATGCTATGCTGATTATATTGGTAAATTTGAGAAGAATATACCACAGAACATGTAATCTTTTTGGTTGCATGTCAATAATCTAAAGTCTTCGTCTGCTATTCCAGCAAGTCTTGTACTGAATTCCGAAGTTGCCCTTTGTCCTGCTGAGAAATGTGATCTTTTTTTGAAACACTTCTCGTCTGTCTTTTCTGATTTAAACCCTCCTACTACTACGTACGACTATGAACTAAATGATACAATACCTAAAATTTCTATCACAGCTAAATTGGTTGAGCGGAAGCTTAGGTCTCTTAACCCTAATAAAAGTGCTGGACCGGATAATATTTCTCAAACTAGGCTACTCTTACCTCCGTCAATAATCCAATAAAACACTTTATTAAGCTGACATGTTTCGTTGCTATCACAACATTTTCAAAGCTTGCAACTCGTCAATCACATAAAACTAAACATTAAAAACACAGAACACACGGTGACACGAACATAAAGTACATTTAGATAGCGCTATCATCCCGACCCGGCACTGGTTGGTAGAAGACTGGCTGGAGTGTTACGTCAGATCGTCCACCCTCCTGCCGTTATCACTAATATTATCAGCTCGGTGGCCAGCTGATTTTCCTGTTTGCAAAATTGTATTGAAGAGGGGGTGCGATTGGAACTGTAACTTCTCATTGAGGATATGTTGTTTTTCCTGTACATCATTATGCATTTTATAAATCTCATATTCCTCCAGCGTATCGAACTTACTACCCTTGTGACAAAAATGTAAAATTTCCAGGCCGTCGTTTATGTCATACATTGAATGGTTAAAATCAACAAGGTGTTGGGCAAAAGTAGACTTTTGTTTTCCAATTTTTGGAACTGGCCGGTGTTCATTATAGCGGGTTTCAAATGCCCGTCCTGTTTGACCTACGTATTTGCCGGGACAATCTTTACATGTTATCCTGTAGACCCCTGTTTTTTGTGTTTTGTCACCTATTCTCTTATTAACAGACGAGATGTTTCTTAGTCTATTGGTAGTGCGAAACGCTAACTCAATACCATGTTTCTTAAGTTCTTTCTTTAGTCCATTTTGAATAGTGTGACTATACTCAACACAAACGTACTTCTTACTGGGAATTATGGGTCTGGCACCTTGTTTATTCTTACATTTATGTATTAATCTATCTACCATATCACATTTATAACCATTAGCCGATGCTATGTGCTTAATTATCTGATATTCCTTGTTGTAGTTTTCAGGGCTCAAAGGTACCGACAACATTCTGTTAATCATTGAATGATAAGCCGCCATTTTTTGCGAGTGTGGATGGTATGACGTGGCATGAATGGTTTGAACAGATGTTGTCGGTTTCCTAAATATATTGTAGTTAAAGACATTGTTATTTTTTGTTACTGTCAAATCCAGAAAATTAATGCTATTAGAATTCTCAGTCTCAAGAGTAAATTTTAGTTTTGCCGCTATGCTGTTCAAATAGTTTAAGAGCAATAGCGGGATGATAGCGCTATCTAAATGTACTTTATGTTCGTGTCACCGTGTGTTCTGTGTTTTTAATGTTTAGTTTTATGTGATTGACGAGTTGCAAGCTTTGAAAATGTTGTGATAGCAACGAAACATGTCAGCTTAATAAAGTGTTTTATTGGATTATTGACGGAGGTAAGAGTAGCCTAGTTTGTCAAAATAATAGTCCAGGGGCCATAAACATGAATTTTAATATTTCTCCTGTCATACTTAAGCATTGTGCATCTGTACTTGCACCTCACTTAGCCATTCTTTTCTCTGACCTAATTGGTAAAGGTATTTTTCCTACCTTTTTGAAACCAAGTTTTGTCATTCTGATCTATAAGTCAGTGGATAGGTGCAATGCTAAGAACTACAGGCCCATTGTTATACAACCAGCCCTTGCTAAAGTGTTTAAAAGTATAGTTCTGGACCATCTTATATTCCACCTAAAAAAGTACATAGTAACTGAACAGCATGCCTTTCTGCAGGGAATATCAACGGTAACAAACCTCCTAAGTTTTCAAGAATTTTTTATGTCTGCATTCATTTGCTCCAGCCAGGTGGATTGTCTTTACTTGGACTTTGCTAAAGCCTTTGATAGGGTACAACATCGACTCCTGATTGCTAAGCTTGAGAGTTATGGTGTTGGAGCTTCTCTTCTTTGTTGGTTGGAGAGTTACTTAGTGGAAGCAGTTTGATCGTGAAGTTTGATTGAGCCACATCTGCACCATTTCCTGTCTTGTCGGGTGTACCTCAGGCCTCACACCTTGGTCCCCTTCTCTTCAATCTATTTATTAACGACATTGGAAGAGTCATTTTCACCAAGTTCAGGATGTTTTCAGATGATTTAAAGATATTTACACAAGTTCACTCTGTTCAGGATAAGGGGGATCTTCAAAATACACTTCACAATTTGTCCTGTGGTGTAAGAAAAATGCAATGAATGTAAACTGTTTCAAGTGCAGTGTGATGTCGTTTAAGAGGGGATCCAACTTCATTGTGTTCAATTACAACATTGAAGGGAATTCATTTCCTAGAATCATCATGTCACCATCTTTTAGTCATTTTGAACATCTTTTGCACATAACGGCTAGAGCATGCGAACTTTTGGGATTTATCCTTAGATCCACCAGGGGTTTTCACATGCATCAGACATTGGTTGTTCTTTTTAAGGCACCTGTATGTCCCATTCTGGAGTACGGTTCCGTTGTATGGACTCCCTACCAACGAGGTCACATTGAAATAGTTTCAAATACTCGTTTCATAAGGATGCTGGGATGCAGGCTGGGGTTTGCATATAGAGATACCACTATTGAAAATATACAACGTAAACTTATGGACATGCTGTTTTTGTACAAGCTGGTGAATGGAGGCTTGGATTGTCCGGGGTTACTTGGAGGCATTGATTTTGAGATCCTAAGAGAGACTCGATCCTTGGCGATCTTCCAGGGTAGGTGTTGATTTCTTCGGCACATCTGAAAAAAACTTTTAGAAGACAGGTTATCAATGTTCTATTTGCTTTATCTATTGTATGATCGACATTGTTGTTAATATTTTGTTGTTATTTATTATTATATATAATAATTAAATTATAATTTATTATTATATATATATATATATATATATATATATATATTTATTTATTTATAGTTACAATATCTTAACCTGCTATTACCTTACTAGTTTATTCTGTTATTATTTTTGTGTGTTGTCTTGCTGTTGCTATCATTATTATAATATAGTTATTATTATTTTTTTGATTGTTTGTTTTTTTATCACTATTGTTATTCTCTATTGTAATTTTATGTATGAATATATGATGTACTGGTATGCAAATTAACATTATTAGTTTGTTTTTCATGAAACTTTTTAATTTAATGAAACCTGATAGTAAAATATAGTGTAATATAAGACTGTTGGTTATAATGTAGTCCATCTTGAATTGAAATCTGTAGAATCTTTGTATTATATTTTCATTGTACAAAATGGTGTTATCCGTAGAAAGAATAAATAAATAAATATGTATAATTTTTATCTGATTCAAAAGGAACCGTAGAAAAGAGTAATAAAAAAGTCGAGTTTGCAAAATGGAAGCTTTCATTGTGATATATATGTAATGCTTGTAAGTGTATACTTACAATATTATTACTATTTTTACACAAATTGACACCAAAGTAAACGTTAAAAATACATCTATCTTATAGATAATGTATTTCTGTAAAGTTTAGTACTAGTTATAAGTCTCTTGTGATTATATCATATTTTGTATGATTTAAAAAAATACTATTACCATGGCAACACATTGTTGCATAAGTGGTACTACATAAGATTATATTAGTATAATTTGTTCAAGTCCCACAATAACATTTAGTACCTTTATATTTCCTGATACTAGATAAAATTTGGAATGTTTTGGCTATCTTGGAATTTTGAAATTAGTTGTATTATTTTGTTTACCAGGTGACCCCCACCCTTTTTTGTTTGCTAACATTTTCCTATCTATCAGGTCACATAAATAATATATTTTTTGCTAAAATTGTAATATCATATCCATTAGAAAATTGCCTGTTTTATTTCAGGTAAAATAATATTAAAAAAGTAGATTATACAATATTAATATTTTTATTAATTTTCTAAAAAATGTCTGCAAATGAAAATAACCAGCCAGTATAGAATATTTTAATGGCCTGTTCGAGGGTTAAGCATAACCAAGCGCTAAACAAACATTTTCATGTAAACAATAAATAAATATAAAAAAACAACAATGAATTACATAACAAATAACAACTAACAAATACATATAAATAATAACAAAAGAACATGCAACAAATAAATGAAAGGTGACAAATTACAGCTATATAACAATGAGAAGCAGCATAAGTTACGGGGCCTTGGAAACAAAAGAAATTTGAAAAGTTACGCCAATTTTAAAAAAATTAAAAGAAAATTCACCCTTATTATGCTGTAAGCGCATACATGCGCATATATTGACTTTGCTCTAAACGCCGTTAGCACATATACGCGTAATAGTTACAAAAATAATATTTTCTAAATAATGTTTTTAATTTAATCTGATAGTGCGTTTGGGTTATGGGTGTTCGCTCATGAAAGACGCATTGCGTGACAAGTGATCTTTTGTTGGCCCGTAATTACTACAAGACTGTCTTTGGTCTGGCAGTGTACATTTCTGCTGCGCCACCCACACCACAAGCGGATATACATGCAGCTACTGTTGAACCGAGTGGTTGTCATTGTTCACCGCCTCACCTCTTTGAAACTGTGTATTTAGTTGTTTTTATCATTACTTTAGTTTTATATATGTTAGTTATTTATTGTTTTAAGTGTCAATATAAATAATCCAGACGATTCTGATTTTTACGATTTTGTGCAAGATGTACTAAATACATTATATTCAAATGCTATATGTATTTACTTATTTTTTTATTATATGTGTTATGTGCAGGCCCTTAATGTCTTTATCAGTGTATGTACATGTAAATTTACTCAATTATACATTTTTTATAGATAGTAATAATATTTTGTATTGATTCATATAAAGTGATCTATGCCTGAGGCTTACTTTCAAGTAAAAGTTTGCTTATTTACATATATAAGAAAAAAAGGTAAAATAAGCTAGTAAAAGTTTCAAAATGTTATTATATCTTTTATTTTCCTGTACAAAACAAGACAAAAAAAATGAGCAACTAAAAAATACAATTTTGATTTTTTACAATTAATGAGCACTTAATGGAAAATATTCATTGGATAAATGGCATTTTAAAGGTTAAAAAAAATTTAAATTATTAATTTCACTGAACCAGTGGATGAAACTGGGGGCTCCTAATGGGAATTGGAAGTTAAAACAAGCCTCCGAGAACCTCATTAACAAGCGCAACCTATCCCAGCCCACAAAAATTAAACACCATCTATGCAAATATTTATCAAACGTACCAAAGAATGGCTACTTTCTTTAGAAATGGCCGACGTAGAGACGCTTATCGTGGCTAATTACAAGGGAGAGATGACCTTGACACACCCCTCCCTCACCTCACTTTGTTCATTTGACTCAATTAATTTTGCTCCTGTTTCTCGCATTCCGTCAGTCCAGTCTCTTTTCCACTTAACTATGAGATTTGAACTCATCTGATTTATTCATGTCAAGCAAATATAATGTTTCAACAACTGAGCCTACGCACAGGCTATCTGCCCATGTAGGTTCATTTACTGTTATTATTATCTAGCTTAAATAATTTCTATTATATATACATACATGTTCAAATTTAAACTTTATTTATTTTGTAATAGTCTATAGAATAAGCTTATTTTTTTAAACTTGTTTCTTAACCTTTTCAATATTTGTATTTTTAATATGGATATATAGAATAGAATATCTTTATTGTCTTTGAACAATTACAAGAATTGCAATCGACATTGTCAAGTTATTGCTAAATAGACTAGAGTACACTAAAATTAGTTAAAAGTAAACTACATACTTATTGCCTAAAATAGAGAATTATAAAAATGACTACAGATTACCTACTGAGATGACAAAATTAGGTTAAGCACTGCAGTCTAAGGGAGTGAACAGAAACTTCGTATTCTTTTACTTCATAAAAGGCTTGAGTTGTCAGCCATTCTTGTATTATAGTTTTAAACTTTTTTCTAGGTTCACTTTTAACATTTTCAGGGAGCATATTGAAATATTTTAAGCTGATATGAGAAAAGTGGTGTTGAGATTTTGCTAATCTTACATGGGGCATATCAATGTGACTTTTTTGCCTGGTGTTATAAGAATGAATGAGGTCCCTAGTAACACAGTTAGTTAAGTTGTCCTTGGCATGTAATAAACAATGTAAGATAAAGATGCAAGGAACAGTTAAAATTGCCAAGTCAATGAAATATTTTTTACAAGATGTGAATTTGTTTAACCCCAATATGGCTCTTACAGCTCTTTTCTGTAGAGTGAATACACGTTTTGCGCCACTGGAATTACCCCAGAGTATAATCCCATAATTTAAGTGGGAATAAAATAGACTATGATAAGTCATTAATAAATAGTTGTGGCTGATACATGTCCTAAGTTTCTGGAGGAGGAAAATGACTCTAGCCAATCTATTACAAAGTAGATTGGTATGTTTCTCCCAAGTGAGTTTACTGTCCAGATTTATGCCAAGAAGCTTAACACTGTCTGGCCCATTGTCATTTTGTTTGGTGGTTGAGAAAAGAAGATGTTCAGTTTTTTCTGTATTTAATTTTAAATAATTTGTATTAAACCAATTAATTGAGGCTGTCATCGCAGATGCAGTCATTTTCTGTAAGTCTTGAGAGTTATTACTTGATGTCAGGAAGGTGGTGTCGTCTGCGTACAGTACAGATTTACAGGGCAGAGAATTGGGAAAGTCATTCATGTAAATAATAAATAGGAAAGGAGAAAAAACAGAACCCTGCGGAATGCCTCTTTCAACCCTTAAAAGGTCAGATATTTTGTTATTTGAAATCACAGCTTGGTATCTGTTGCTAAGGTAGGAGTGGATAAGAGCCAGTTCAGAACCATTTATATTGTAGGATTTCAGTTTGTTAATTAATCGTTTGTGACAAACCGAGTCAAATGCTTTGCTGAGATCGATCAGTGTTGCCTCAACATTGCATTTATTTTCAAAAGCTTCGAGTGTGAAGGACACAACATCCTGGACAGCTTTAATGGTGTTTGAACCATTTCTGAAACCATATTGAGCAGGGTTAAGGAGATTATATGTTTCAAAATGTTTACAAAGCTGATTATGTATGACTCCTTCAATTATTTTAGAGATACTGGAGATTTTTGAGATAGGACGATAGCTATCAACTTTCATACGGTCTCCTTTTTTATAGATGGGAACAATGATAGAAGTTTTTAGACTGGATGGGAATAAGCCTTCCACTAGTATTGTTTTGATGAAATAGCAAAGGGGAGTTAAAAGTGTGTGGATAATTTTTTTAATAACAAAATTGGATAAGCCGTGATAGTCTTCTGATTTGGAGTTACTAAGTTTCTTTACAATATTAAGAATATCTTGGGGCTGTACTGGCGTCCATTCAAACCGCGGGGTATTTTCGGTATTTATGTTAGGTACTAGCTCGTGAACTATGTCCGAGGGTTCTGTCGTACTGTAGTTTCCAAAATTAATGAAACCAGCATTCAGGACATTAGGATTGATCAAGATGGGAGAGGGGTGTTCTTTGTTTCCTGAGTTATCTTTTATAATTTTCCAGGCAGTACGACATTTATTTTTAGCACTAGAAATTAAGCTGTCATTCTTCTGGATTTTAGCAAGTGATATTTCTTTTCTGTACTTTATTTTAAGGATGTTATAAATATTACTATAGGCTATATTGGTTTTTGATTTTTCATAGGCTATCAGGAGTAGGTTTTTCAAGTTTTTTAGGGGTATACCAAAAACAATCTTTATTTTTTGCTCTGTTCCTTCTTTTTTTTTGTAATTTTAGGGCAATTTATATTAAAAGTGGTTACTATTGTGTTTAGGAAAGTGTCAAATTTATTTTCAAGTCTTTCACTAGAATAGATAAGATTTTGCAGATCACAACTATTTAGGTCATTGATAAAACTATTCATATTGTGGTCATTCAATAGTCTAATCGAAATTCGATCATCAGTTAAAGGAGTAAAAGTATTACAAATGACAGGAATTTTAAATAAAATGCCTTTGTGGTCAGATAAATGTGGTTCGAAAACCGTGATAACAAACTGATCTGATTTAAAAGGGGAAATAACATTGTCTAGGCAGGCAGAGAGCCTTGTTGGTTCATAGTTATGGCAATAAAGATTTAGTGATCTCAGACTATTTAGGAAAACACTATTTTTTATAGAAGTATCCCTTACATCATGATTAATATCAGCAAGTACAATTATTTTACTATTTTTGAATTTTTTTGTAAGATGAGCCAGTTTTTCAATACCCTCAATAAAGTGGTCTAAGTATGCTTTATGCACACTGTAGGCAGAGATAACAATTAGCCTATGTACGGAGATAAACATTGCCGCACACTCAAATATCCCTTCTTTACATAAAGAACTAACATCTATTGGTTTACAGAGTGGGCTTAAATTTTGCCTTACAAGTATTGCCACCCCTCCATGCAACATATTGGTCCTACAATAACTTGATATTAAATGAAAATTGTTAGGTACATGGAACATTAACTCATCTACAAAAAGCCAATGCTCATTCAGACAAAGAATATCAATTCTGTTAGCTTCTAAGACTATTTCTAATTCGTACATCTTTTTCCTCCTTTACGTTCATTCATTCATTCATTTGTAATTCCATATAGAATTTGAAATTAAATATTAAAAATATAATGAGAGTAAGAGGGGTGATGGCTGAAGAATGTATTGTTTTGTCTCTTCACTGACTCATTCTGCGCTCTATGTTGGATCATATTCATTTTGTCATCTCATGTTGGATCATGGACATACACAAGTAAACGTCTATTCAGTGTTCTTTCCTAGGCCTGATAAAAGATGCATCAATCAGTTCGTTAAAAAGAAATCTTACAAACATAGCATGTATTGCATCACATTTCTAACAAGAATTGGTTTACTGAATAAAACAACTACAATGAAATGAAAAAAAATTTGTTCATCAAATACTGAGCTATCAACTGAATTTAACATTTAAAAAATTATATTGGTATGCAATTTTATAAATTATAATAAAATAAGCTTCAATATTTCATTGTGATTATAACGAATTTGAACAGTTATACTAAAAATGTATCAAACGAGGCTTGCAGTTTATAAAAACTACAAATACAAATAAATAAGAGAAGGATTGATAATATTGATATTTACTTTGAATATTACATACATTATTAATCTATAACGCCACTTATCTTGTCCGCTTTTGTCATTAGACATATTCTAAAACTCCCCCAAAATAACATCTGAGCACAATGAGAGCTGTAAGCCTAATACAACTGAATTTTTATTTATAAACTGAAATGCAAACCATGACTAAAACAAGCAACAATGCTGTCATTTGACAAGTTATAAGAAAGGTTTGTGTTAAGCATTTCTGACAAACAACAAGTGGAGAACGTAGTCCTGACATTGCTCATTAGAGTTCAGCTTTTGTTAAGGCTGTTTGGTCAAAACAATTTTCGAAATTTTTCTATTGCAACATCTTTATATCAGCTATTAAACGCCTCCCAAGTAGTTCTTTCAGTAAAATTATATTTATAATTATAAATACATCACCACAAAGATGCGAATATGGGCTTTCTTGGTGCATGCTCAGTTAAGAAACTATTTTCCCGATTATTCCCAAATTTTAAAAACAGATCCTCACAGGACTCATCATTTATTTTAAATTACGTAATTTTACTACAAATTAGCCAATTTGATTTTAAATAATTAATGTTACATATTCGTTTTTATTTTATTATGACATAACATCGTGTTTGGCATCTTATGCTTTTTAATATCACCCAATTTACAAAATTGATCAACTTTATATACTCAACTGGGACATGTACTTATACTCACATGTTATGTTACAATCCATTCACTACGCACACGTACAGCGAGACATAGCACCCGCACCCGTAGGATCATGCTTCAACAACTTCATGCAATTATATAGACAGGGAGGGGAGGGGTCTAGTGTCTGTGAGTGAGTGACTCGCGGTCAGACATACAGCCAGTGCTGCAAGCGGAATTCATTTATCCCTAATGAAGGCTGAACCACCTTAAGGGCCTACAATAAACCAAATAGTTAAGATCCAAACAAGACGATACACTTGTTGACATAGGGGACAGCCGACAAGAGTCATTTTCTCATGGCTTTCTTTGTTTTACAGTTAAGTCTGTTACCAAGGAGGAGATGGTGGCTTGTGTACCTGTGTTGTTGGCAAATCTGGAGGACCGCAATGCTGATGTGCGAAAAAATGCTGCTGAGGCTGTCTTAGGAATCATGATGCATGCTGGCTATGGACCACTGTACAGTGCTTGCGATAAGCTCAAGGTGAAGTTTACTCCAAGAAACAATACCTTAATAATATTAAATAATGTTTAAATATATTTTTAATAACAGAATCACTTAGGCACAATTTACTTACAATTTACATATAAACTGGTAAAACTCATAGGAGTTTTACCAGTTTATATGTCTATATTCTGTTACATTACCACCTACTGACGATCACTCAAATAACTTTGAAACCATCTCAGCATGGGACCATTAATACCCAAATTACTAAGTTTAGCTAGTAGATGGTCATGTCTAAATCTATCTAAAGTCTTTGATAGGTCAGTGTAGATATTGTATATTTAACTTCCTCTAATAAAAGCGGATATGATGTCATCCTGATAAATAATGGGATTTGTTGTGGTTGGTCTTACTTTTAGGAAACTGGTGGGCTGTAAATATACTGTTCTTGACAAAAAAGGAGAGTATTTTTAAAACTAAAGTTTCCAATACCTTGAATAGAAATAGTCCTGTTTTTTTTTTATATCTGAGACATTTTCACTCTTATAAATGGGTGTAACAAAGCTAGTCTTCAGGCAGCGAGGAAAAATTCCTAAACGTAGAAAAAAATTGAAATATATCGTTAAGTGAGGTGCCAGAGTGCAGCTACAGTTTCTAAATATTGACAGAGGTATTTCACCTGTAACTTGGGATTTTGAGTCTGGGATTTTTTATTGATCCTGAAGGTTGATTTCTGTTAAATAATATGAGATATACAATGTTGTTAAAATACAAATCAGACATCAATTTTAAAAAGAAAAGAAGAACTATACGGAAATAAAATGTGCTATTTGACTTTTAACATATATTTAAATTGTTGATAAATATTACATTTTCAATATTTATCGGCAAAAATACAAATATAGATTTTAAAGGTTAAATTATAAGAATATTACAATTAATTGTTGTATTTGTGTATTTTACTAGGAATACATATAGTAATTATTTACAACATTAGTGATGAGTCACCACTCAGTACGAAAAGTTGTGTGTGATACGAGCTCAGTTGCCTCTCACTCGCTCATTATGTGCGTAATCTTCGTGTACTTGTATTATAATTTGCAGTTCATAAAAGTGACGTTTTTGTCTATTTCATATTATAATTTTTATTTATTTTTGAGAAGGTTCATTTTTTTGTTTACCTTTGTTTTTATTATTTATAACAACATGTCAAGTTGTGGAGTGTGCCTGAAACCCGTTACAATTAAGTCGAACTGACGTGCAGCAACTGCTAAACAGATTTTCAGGGAGTTATCTCAAGATATCCAAGGCTGAAGTAGAGTGTAGGGGTGTGCAAGTAGCTTGAAATTCAAGTTTTTAAAAAAACTCGCACTCGACTCAAGATTTTAAAAAACTCGAAAAATTTGAGTCGAGTTTTGCCATATCTGATCATAAAATGATATAATCAATACAAAAGTCCCTTAAGTATGTTATTTAGGCAACTGTATTTAAAATGTGATCATAATATCGTATTCGTAATTGGAGATGTTCTCACAGTGTATTCAGATTCGTGATTCACACACAACAGCCTCGATCGTACGGCCATGATGATTATGGTGAAAAGTATTCTCGTTATTTATAATGAAGGCACGTTCAAATAAGCTGTTCCAAATAGCCATGACTAGTTATTCATATAAAACGTGATAACTGATCACAAAGAATCATTTACTGAACCGTTTCAAAACTTTGTTACGTAACTTTTACCAATATTTGAAATTAACAGTTGCATTTATTTCAGGTCTATCCTTTAAAAGTTCATGACTAAAACTATTGTAAGACTGATAATTTCGGACAGATTTAATTAAATCGCGTTCAATCTGTAACAGAAACTACGAATGGAACGTAAACTACTGAAAGTGAAAAGCTATAATACTCTGAGACCGAATGCCTGGAACAGTTTTGTTCCGGCACCGTGACTAATAAAATAATGATTACTGTAGCTACTACCAGTAAATCACCAACTCAACGAGTCCCAATATAAAATGTACTGCTAGTCGTGGATTCGATTTTTATCAATTTTGTTTTGAGTTGTTGTTGACGTTTACACTAGAGATGGGAATTACAGTTACTTTTCGATAACCTGCTACGCAATTCAATTATGTTCTGGTAACGTGTTATAAAAATCTGTTGTTTATGTAACCTGTTACTCTTGACGTGTTGACATTCCAGACAGTTATTCTGTTATGGCCTGACGTTACTAATGGCTCGAAGCCTCGTTACGGCTGGTCTAGATACGTTCCAACCTGAAGTTATGCCTTATGTTATGTTACTCTAATGAGTTATGGGCGTTGCGGCTTGGCTTGACGTTACAGAGTTACTGCTTAAAGTTGATTTTTTTTACCGATAATTTAACAGTAACATGCAAGAGTCTTAAATTTCATTCGTAGTTCAGTTACAATTCCGTTAACTTCTCAGTGTGCTATATTTATCTCCATTACCACCATGCGTTACAGCTATATAAAGTTTGTTATAACCTTTATATAGTTGCATCATGACTGGGAGTTACAAAAATAACACTGTATTTAATGTAACCTGTTAAATCTATATCAGGTTACATTGCTGTAACCATGTTATTTATCCTGTTCCGTTAAATAACGCTCATCTCTTTCTAACTCAACTTGAACTTGGAAGTACGAATAGTACGATGAAAACGAAGACAAGGTTAAACTTGACCAGTCGGCAGTGTTGTTATCGCTAGTTAGTATTGTATTGACAATTAATTACTTTGTTTCTGTTAGTGGAAACAAAACATTGTAATCAATGGTGAAATTGAGGTTAGCTGAAAAGAACATATTATTGTGTAACTACTGTTTTATGGATTATTAGGTTTAACTTTTAGTTGAACAAACGCATTAAACATTAGTTTGTAATTTGTATTTTGAAAGGTTTTTCGAATAGCTTTGTTTAGGCTTGTATTATATTTATTTTATTTTCTTGCTACAAAACAGGATATCCCAATTACATTATAGCAGAACAAATATATTTCAATATAGTGTTTCAATTCAATATAAGTTCAATATAGAGTGGTTTGAGTCAAGTCCAATTTCTCTGAAGATCAACCGGAGCACAATATTTACATAAAAAACTAAAAATAATGATCACAATATCATAAACATTCTATAATACTTAGCAAATAAGTTTCAACAAGTTATTACATAACGTCTATAATAAACATACCAAAATAAATATAAATAAACAACAATAAATAAAACAAATAAGCAACATTTATAAAGATAACATTATAATAAATACATTTTTAATCAATCAAAATCAATTAACAAACAAAGATTTTCAACCGTAACAGTTTTAGGAGATTTATTGAATTATTTGAATTGCAATTAATTATATTACAGGAATAAAATGCATTTCTTTTTAAAAATATATAAGTTATCAAAGTGAATATCAATATCAGATCCCTGTAAAAGTATTGTGTTATAGGATCTCATCATCCGCAACAGAGGGAAGGACGCTCTTATGGCCGTGCGCGAGTCAGGTATATGAAACAAAAATCGATTTCCGCTGTTAAAGTTTGGTACGCGGTAAGTGAGAGCTTCCAGGCAGCATGCATCATCCACCCTACCATGCCCCATAGATAAGACTGCTCCATGACCCGTCTCCTCCGACTCAGGCTCTTTAATCTAAACATCCCCAACAGCTCATTGTAAGGAATCAAATAAGTGTAAACATTAAAACATTTAAAATATAAATATCTCAAAAATCTCCTTTGCACATGCTCTATCATTTCTTCATAAATTACATGTGTAGAGCTCCATACAATGGCTACGGTCTCAAGTCTCGATCTGACCAAGGATGTATATAATGCAATGAAAGATCGAATGTTTTTAAAGTGCACTCTTTGTCTTATTATAAATCCCAACATACGACTTGCTGAGTTCACGCAAGTTTCTATGTGCTTTGTAAACGACAAATCACTCAATTATAACCCCCAAATCTTTAACTGAATTGACTCTTGCAACTGTCCGCCCATTTAATTGGTAATTGAAATTTATGTAATTTTTTGCTCGAGTAAATGACATAACATGACATTTTGCAACATTAAAGTTCATTTTATTATCAATACTCCAAGTCTAAACATTATCCAAATCAGTCTGTAAAACATCAGCATCGTTCAGTGAAGATATGTGATAGAAAAGCTTTAAATCATCAGCAAATACAGGGGTTTTACTGATTTAACATAATTGCACAAATCATTAATCATAATTATAAAAAGACAAGGACCTAAATTTGATCCCTTGGTACTCCCGATTATACTAGAAAAGAAGATGATAAATAACTCTTATATGAAACTGTTTTATATTTATTAAATAGGAATGGAAAAGTTTTACTAAATTATCTGACAAACCGTAATAATGTAATTTTTTCAATAATATTAAATGATCTACTTTATCAAAGGCCTTGGCCAGATTGAGATATATTGCGTCAGTCTGAGTCATTAAATCCAATCCAGAAGAGATGTAATTTGTAAAATTTAATAAATTTGTGTTAATAGAGCATCCTGGCAAAAACCTGCGTTAATCGCAAGATAAATACTTATGAAAATAATTGAATAAATATTTATAGATTATACTTTCAAACAGTTTAGCTGGTGCGGACAACAATGCCACCGGTTGTGATTTATTGTCAAGGATTCTTTGCCGCTTTTAAAAATAGGTGTTATTTTTGTCAATTTCCATTTTTCAGGAAAAATACCTGTCTTTAAAATCAAGTTGAACAAATAAACCAACGGTTTGATAAAAATATCGGCACATCCTTTAAATATGTATTGAGGCAATAAATCTGGACCCTCCGTGGTTTTTGACTTTAATTTTTTAATAGCTAAACTAACATCTTGTTCGGTGACCCGGTCCAGAGCAAGACAACCCACCCCCACCATGGAAGCCCACTCACTGCCATTTCTACGGTCTGGACCACTATGCAATTGTTGTAAACCGAGCAAAAATATTCCTTAAAACTTTCAATTGAACTACCGTTATCAAGCTGAACACCCTTAAATTCCAGTACTAACAAATTTTTACTGGCTGACCTTTTATTTTTTATAAATTTCCAAAACTGTTTACAATCTCTAACGATATTATTTTCAACTTCACGAGTAAAATTAAATCTAATATAGCGGTCTTGGTCGCCAACACTTTTATACTTTTTACGTTATTAATTAAAGATTAAATTTATATGGTACGTTTATAAATTTAATCTTCTTTGGGTCTTGATTTGTATTCATCATCAACTTAATTTACACTTGAAAATTACTATTAAGGTGAAACATGTTGTGTGAAATAATTTAAATAAAAATGTTGAAGGGTACTCAGTTTGAATTTTATTTCATCCTAAAAATATGTAAGTAGCCCTAATTTTTAACTTTATATTACTTTATATTATAATATATAGAGTTGGTAATTTTTCTAATATTGCAATGCAAACAGCTGATGCTTTAATAAAGTCATTAAATATATTATGCTTTGAAATTAGAATTTTACTATTATATAGATATCATTTTCAAACAATTGAAACATTATAAATGAGTGTTCTGTAATTTTAAATGATTACAAAAGGAATAAAAATGTAACGGTTATTGGTGACTTGAATATCATTAGATTACAAAATAGTCATTTTGTAGATGGCTATAAACTAATAAAGGCAAGGAATGGATTAGAATGATTTTACTGAGGAATGTATGAGCCGACAAGAATTACAGAAGACACGGCAACTTACATTGACCATGTGTGTGCTCGTATTGCTCGTCGATCTAAGTTAACAATAGATGTCACAAGAATATACGCTGGAATTACTGACCACTCTTGCTTGTGATTCAGTTGGGTCTGTGTGATTTGGGGTTGGAGGAAGGCACGCCAACTCCTAGTTAATTACTGACCACTCTTGCTTGTGATTCGGTTGGGTCTGTGTGATTTGGGGTAGGAGGAAGGCACGCCAACTCCTAGTTAATTACTGACCACTCTTGCTTGTGATTCGGTTGGGTCTGTGTGATTTGGGGTAGGAGGAAGGCACGCCAACTCCTAGTTAATTACTGACCACTCTTGCTTGTGATTCGGTTGGGTCTGTGTGATTTGGGGTAGGAGGAAGGCACGCCAACTCCTAGTTAATTACTGACCACTCTTGCTTGTGATTCAGTTGGGTCTGGGTGATTTGGGGTAGGAGGAAGGCACGCCAACTCCTAGTTAATTACTGACCACTCTTGCTTGTGATTCGGTTGGGTCTGTGTGATTTGGGGTAGGAGGAAGGCACGCCAACTCCTAGTTAATTACCTAATTAATATCCCTAGTTAAAAAAAATAATATTTAATATAGTGAATATAATAAAATAATATTTATCTTCTAGAAATTAAATCTTATTTTTAAATACATCAATACACATTCTTTTAAGCTCGATAACAACTAACACAGTAATGATTGTGTAAGAACTGAATTGTAAACAGGAAGAATATGAACTGCAGTCTATCCCTCCTGTCACTAAAGGAGATATAGTAAGGGTCCTGTACAAAAAAAACTGAAAAAAATATCAGAAATGTAGTGTCTGAGATTGATTGCCTTACTAAATAACTAGTTCATCATTGTGCCTGTTGTTAACATGTTGAAAAATATTTGCAGCCTGGATCCCAAGGCCCAGTAAAAACCATATTAGAGAAAGCTAGAGGAAGTCTGCCTGAGAAGCCAGTGCTAAAATCAAAATCCAGTTCCAATATTCCTGATAAAGGCAAGGCCAATACCAAAATGGGACCTGGATCATCTGCTACCTTCACCAAAACTAAATCCAAGGTATTTAAATGTATATTCTGTATATTTGTTTTTTGGAAAACTAGACTACCTCCTGATATTTTCATTTTTGTGTTTTATCTGTGGTGTTTCAAAAATTTGACTTCTTATGCAACATAATGTTTCTGCACTTTTTACTTTGCTATAGCTACAGTTTAGGAATTTTAATATAATTTTCTCTACTTATGGACATCCTATAATTATTCTGAATTCAGTTTAGTAAAATTCACAGATGAAAATGTTAAATAAGTTTATGCATTAGGTTTATTATCAATTGGGAATGAAGTTAATGTTATATACATTGGAGTGTGTACTGATTACGAATAAAGTTGTTTATACATTGGGTGTGTACTGATTACGAATAAAGTTGTTTATGCATTGGGTTGTGTACTGATTACGAATAAAGTTGTTTATACATTGGGTGTGTACTGATTACGAATAAAGTTGTTTATACATTGGGTGTGTACTGATTACGAATAAAGTTGTTTATACATTGGGTTGTGTACTGATTACGAATAAAGTTGTTTATACATTGGGTGTGTACTGATTACGAATAAAGTTGTTTATACATTGGGTTGTGTACTGATTACGAATAAAGTTGTTTATACATTGGGTTGTGTACTGATTACGAATAAAGTTGTTTATACATTGGGTTGTGTACTGATTACGAATAAAGTTGTTTATACATTGGGTTGTGTACTGATTACGAATAAAGTTGTTTATAAGTTGGATTGTGTACTGATTACGAATAAAGTTGTTTATACATTGGGTTGTGTACTGATTACGAATAAAGTTGTTTATACATTGGGTTGTGTACTGATTACGAATAAAGTTGTTTATAAGTTGGATTGTGTACTGATTACGAATAAAGTTGTTTATACATTGGGTTGTGTACTGATTACGAATAAAGTTGTTTATAAATTGGGTTGTGTACTGATTACGAATAAAGTTAAGTTTATACATTGGGTTGTGTACTGATTAGGAATAAAGTTTATACATTGGGTTGTGTACTAATTAGGAATAAAGTCATGTTTGTATGTTGATGATTAGGAATTTGTCAAAAACTCTACAATCTTGGGAACTGTTGATTGTTTGAAGTTTAATTAGAGAATATATTTAGTTTTAAATAACTGTTGTTGTTAATCTAAGTTTATAGTTTCCAAGCTTAAATATATATAAAACAGACATTTTACGGAATTAAGTAAGTGTTCATACGAAATAGAAAGTCAATGACGTGTACAGTAGTATTGACCCACCTGCCCACCCATACACGTACAGTGGTATTGAAATTGTTGAATTTCTTAAAATGTTATCCAAGTTGATATGTTATTTTATTTATTGTTGTTAAATTTTATGTATGTATTTGTTATTTGGTATTTTTATTTTTATAGTATAATTATATGGATCTATAAAATCTATATGGATCTATAAAAATGGTCTTATCTCAATTGGTTTTCAGTCCGTGTGTCGGCATACCATTTTTACAAAATCTAAATTTCTCAAAAATAGTTTAAGATAAATAATGTAACTCTATAAGAATATTTATCTGAACAAAAGACTTTTTACTGAACATTTTTCTTTCCCTCAAAATCTGTTTTGAAATGGTAACAGTTTAAATACTCCATTGCTAAATTTCCAAAAAAAATTTAATTAAAAATCTTTCAGATGCCTAAAATGTAGGCATTATTATGTTAAAACTAATAATGTATCAGATTTTATCATTGAGTTAATGATAACATAGAAAATACTTTTTTTTCATATGAGTAGTGTATTATAACAAGAATTAGTGGTTTAACACGTTGAGTGCTGACGACCCGGTTCCGGGTCCCGCGTGGCCAAGCGCCGAGTGCGCGTGCCCCGGATCCGTGTCGCGCTGCAATGTTCTCTTATACTAGGCAGTGTGAGCTCAGCTCTTGTGGAGGGAAGACTGTATGTCGCCCGCTCCTTCAGTGCAACACGTGCTATATTTTTGTGTTCGTCGTTTCCGCCTAGCGATTTTTTGAGTTTTCTTATACACGTTATTGTTTTTATAGTATTTAGTGAGTAGTTGCTTATATTATATTTGTATATAGTTTATTTTTATTAGTGTTTTATATAGCTTATTATCATTTAGTGAAGTAATAGTGTTAATTTAAATAAAAATGGCTGATCGTAATGAAAGTGATGATGACCTTGGAAGTGACCGGAAACAGGAACAAATATTATTGGATGGCGTTGTAAATATTATAAATGTATAACAATTAGTTTTTAGTGAAATATTAAGTGTTTGTGACATTGTTTGGGTGCATTTTGAAAATGTTGCCATACATTTGCCTTCTTGGCGCATCCCCAGGAGCTGACGACCCGGATCCGACCCATGGATTTTTACTGACAGGGAATGAACAATAAACCATCCCACCGACTTCCTGATCTCAAATTAGCATCTGAAAACACTAATGCTGAGTAGTTTTTTTGTTTTTAACTTTCAGATATAGACGTGGTATAGGTCTAACATGTATAGCAGTCAACGTGTTAAGTAAACATAATTAACTGCTTATGAAATAAATTGTTTTATGGAATATTACTAGAAAAGCAAATAATTGGTTTTCTATTAATATTCCATAAGTAATAATATAAATTAAGCAAACGTTGGTTTGTGAAAAACAATTGCTAATTTTCTGATAGTTTGTAATTTAACTTGAAGTTGATACATTAATTACCAGTTAAGCATGTAAGTAGAAAACCAATTGAGATAGTACAATTGATATATTGCATTATTTGTTAGTATTAGAGCTGTTTCGATATGAACATTTTTCAATTCTCGATACTGACATCATCGATACTTAGGAGGTTTAAAATAGGCTTATAATAAAAAAAGAAACTTATTTTATAAATGATTTTAATCACTGTATACACTTATTGATTTGGAAAACATTAAAAATTAAATAAAGGACAATGTTGGTGAAGCAAAGGTTTAAATAACATACTGAAAAGTTGCATAACAGTTTTTATATCAGTTATTTTATTTACAAATACATGTAGAATGAAATCGTCAACTAAACACTTAACAAACTAGGTTTTAAATTTAAGCAATAAACTGAAAATAAGTAGAAATAAAGTTATAAATTAGTGATTTAGAAAACATACACACAAGACTTAAATAATACAAAAATATGATATCTGTAAAGTAGCTAAAGTCTTGTACGCAATATATGAAATGAACATGTAACGTATGAAAATGTTAATATAGTTCTAAGCCACTGTATTTAATAATAATTCCCAGTTTTATTTTTAATGATTAGCCTAAAGAAAGTTTTTAAATCAGTTAATTTATTTACAAACACCTTTAGAATGGAATTGTCAACAAAACACTTAAACTAGGTTTTAAATTTAAACAATAAACTGAAAGTAAGTATAAATACAACTAGCAATTAATGATTCAGAAAACATATACACAAGGCTTAAGATAGAAAAATAAAATTTCTCTGTAAAATAGCTCAAGAGTCATTTACGCAATATATGAAATGAATATATAACACATGAAAATTTTAATAAACTTCTAAGCCAGTGTTTCTCAACCAGTTGTATGCGTACTGCTGGTGGTACATGAGAGCATTTTTAGTGGTTCACGATAGCACTTTCTATTCTCTATCCTAGCCAAGTGAAGAAAAAACCTCAGGTGGTACTCTAGTAGGCTACTAAAAGGTTGGGAACCACTGTTCTAAGCTGATTAAGTGTGAAAACTAATAACTAACTATTGTACCAAATTAAATAGTAGAATTTTCCAAGTTGTATGTATTTTTGTCTAAACAACCTATTATCAGTTTACAAGTTATTTTATCTATAAATGTTTATTTAAGAAAACCAACATTTTCACTCAGTCTGGATCTAACCTATTCCGCTCTGAGTCACAAATGTTACCAGCAGTGCTGAACAACCTTTCACTATACATTGTAGAAATTGGGATCCATAGGTATTTCACTGCTAGTTGTTTTAGTCTCTTTTAAGGGCTTAAAAACCAGTATGAAGGGACTTGATCATCAATTCTTGCATCAAGATTTAGTTCCTTCAAGTTCTGGTTAAGTTCAGCCTCACAAACAGCCTCCAAAGTTACAACATTTTCCTCGTGTTGTTTAAATGTGTCCTTAAAATGGATCCAAAACCTCCCTGCCCTTTGTCAACGTCATTTGAGGTTTTAGCACCAACTTCACTTCTGGGAGAAGATAGACTGTCAGGCAGCTCATTTGACTCAGACAATATACTCATCTCTTCAACTAGCTTACCTTTCATTCGCTGTAGTTTGAATTGATCCTTGAAAGGTGTGCTTTTGAACGAGGATCAAGGAGTTGAGCAAGGTAACATGTTCCGAGGATTAATTAAGGTATGGGTCATTTTCAATCACATAAGTCCAGGCATTTTTTTATCTGGCTGTGTTTTACTATCTGGATAAGTGGAAGAATCTAAAAAAATAAACAAGGCTGATTAAAAATTAAATTATTGGCAGCATTTTTCTGTATGTTCACAATTATTTTATATCAATATTTACAATCGATTATATTAGTATGATTAGGTTACTTATAAATTAATTTATTTTAGTAAACCATTATGATTTGGTTAGTTATGAGTAAATTTGTTTTAATTGTTGAGCATTCTGTTTACATTTATATCCAGGTTTTTGCCTATTTGAAATCAGTAATGTTATTTACATTTGTTTACATTTTTGGTTTTAAATCATGTTTTTATTTTGGATTTTATTTCGATTCCTTTAGATCGTAAATATTGATATAGATTGTTAATATGATCAGGAACAAAATTCAGGAACAAAAGTTCCCAATGCTATACTACAAGCATAGCATACTATCAACCAAAAAGTAGCCCTTAATAGGCTACTAATATTTGTTGAGTATTTAATTACCCTCAAATACACAATATACCAATCAAGTTAAAAGAATAAAAATCTATATTAAAATGCGTTTCATTTCAAGATTGTATAATACTGTAGTAACTAATGTGCACAAAATACTTAGGCATGATATACATTCCCATGCAACAAGAAATAAAAATAATTTAAATATACCTTTTCAAAGACTGTTAAAGTCACAGAATAGCTATGATATTGTATTGAACATGTGTAATAAATTACCACAAAATTTAATAAAGGAACCTTTGGATAGATTCAAAATTAAATTGTTCAGCTGGTTAGTGGCAACCCCAATGTATTCTCTTAGTGAATTCTTTGATCATAATATAGTTGTGTATATATATATACATAGTTTTAAGTTCCTTGAATATTTGTATATTTATTTATTTGATTATTATACTTGTTTCAATAATGTACACTATAACTTCTACTACATAACTAGAGTTTTGCTTTTGTTTTGTAATTTTTATTTTTTTATTTATTTATATAAAAATTGTTTGTTTATATAGATTTTTGTGTACATAGGTGTTAATGTAATTTTACACTTTTAAACCGGTGTATTTGTTAGTGTTTAAAATTGAATGTTATTTAAATATAGTAATATTTTTATCTGTATGATATGATTAATTTGTGATTTGCTCAACTGTATCATTATATAGTTTAGCCAATAATTAGTTGTAAGTTGACGTTGTCTATTGCCCATGTTTGTTGCTTAATGACAATACAATTTTATTTATTTATTTTATTTTAAAACCATATAAGCTTAGGTATATTTAATTATTTGGTGAAAGAAGTTTCCTCCCATTATCAACAACAAAATAAATAAATGAAATTGTTTTATCAAAGATTTATAGGCCGACACTTTTTGAAATTATTAACTTAAACTTAATCACTAGGTCTAGATTAGATAGAATTTCTCACGATACAGAATTTGAAGTGTTTTAAAATATTGCATAGTCTATTACATATAGCCATAAATACTAACCTAGATTACCAGAGGTTATTGTGCAGTTTCTTGCCACCATACAAAATTTGAAAACTTTGCGTGAAATGGGTCAAGAATTGGCTGTATTTTCACGAGATGTGCTTTTTATTCTGCAGAAATCACAAATTTTACAAATTCGAAAAAACCAATTTCATATCTTTTAGTACTTTAGACAGATTTCTGTTAGCCTACCTTAAATGATATTTTAATCAAGTTTTTTTAACCCTCCGATGGTTCACTATTTTACCTCTGGTGGTTCAGCCCATTTTTGCCAATTTGCAGCCTTATTTTTAAAAATCTGTAAAAAATTTATTTTTTATCTAAATAGGGTTTATTATACATCATTTTGTTCATAAAACTATGGAGTATTATTATATGTATTTCAAAATGACTTAACAAGTAGTTTGGGATTTTCTTTAACGGAGAGAAGAGGAAGAATAAGAAAATCCACAATGTTTTTCACACTTTACACACACACAAAATTTTCACTATGTACAATACAAAAATTCTAAGATAGCCTTTTTGTGCAGAATTTATAACTGAATAAGAAAATATAAACTTGTAAGGACTTCATTACTAAAATAAATAAGTTATGTACAAAAAACTATATACAGGCGCAATGGTGAAACCGCTCAATCTGACTCACTCCCGCTGATGGGAGCTCTTCTTTTCCTGTTACCCCTAGATGGTCTCCAGAAGTGTTGTAATTTGGAGTCTCCAGAATCATTGAACAACTCCCTATCAATCTCACTCGTATGTAATTCAGACATTTTCACGTAAAAACCACTAAAAACGAAACATTATTACGACCAAAACAACGAAGATGCCACACAGTAGTAAACAACAATGGCGGGCTGACAGTTGGAACTGTCAAATATGGAATTGTATTTTGTTTAGTCTAGGCCAACGCCATCCAAATAAAACTTTCACCAGACTAAACAGTAGAACCAGCTGTTTCAAATGACATATGATATAGGATGTTTAGTGAAGGATGAACACCCGTAAGACACAAAATAGCGAAGGTCGATTTTTCGACTCTAAACCATGGCAGATACGTTGTAAAGGTTGATTTTTCGACATTAGATCCACGCCATCCAAATAAAACTTTCACCAGACTAAACAGTAGAACCAGCTGTTTCAAATGACATATGATATAGGATGTTTAGATTTTTCGACATTAAACCATCGGAGGGTTAATATGATGTGTTTTTTTTAGCTGAATACGAATTTCTAAACTATTTTGGTCTTTAACAAATATTTCTGGAGAAATAATGAAAAAATTACCTTTGCGGCAAATAGCGAGTAGGCCTAGCGGCCAAAATGCGATCATTACAACACCAACTATTAGCCACAAAAACCAAAGTCACCTATGAATAAATTTATAGTTGACATGCGAATATTCCTGCTGGAGTGATGGCTGGTAGGCCGTCATGAAGGCCAGGTACCTGAATTTAAGGCAAATTACAAATTTTTTGTGAATAAATAGACTGTTAGGATAAGTTAGGTTAGGTCAGTAAAAAGTGTATTTTTTGGGCCGAAAAAATAACCTAAGCCAATCGAAAAACCAATGATATATTCGTGTGCACAAAAAAAGTACAATAAAAAAAGTAGTGGAAAGATAATGGTTTATTTCATTATATCAGATAAAAACTAGTTTTTCAACAATTTGGTAAAAAAGAGTTTTTCGCAGTTGAAATCAATCTCCTCAAGAGATATAAACTCATTTTTCACCACTTTTTCAAGAATAAATTGTATTTTCAGAGGTGGCAAGAAAGTACCTAATTACCCTACCAGATAACAACAGACATTATAGTACTACAATTATTAGGCTTATTAAATTAAAGAGATGTAAAGTATGTTTATTGTCACCTCAGAAATGCATTAGACTGTCTTTCTCAGTTGAAGAGTTGCTGTAAATAGCTGAGTCTAGGTAAAACAGTCATCATGAGTCATCTCAACAGCAAGTTTAACTTCATTTTTAGCTGCAATGAAAACAATCGCTTCTTTTTGCTCTTGTAACCTTCTCAACATATGGAGGGTGCTGCTCCATCTGTATCATGCAATGTTGAGGTAGGCCCAGCTGCTCTTGAACGTCCTTCAGGATCTTCGTTTTTTTTTTCCAGAATGCTTATAACTTTCAACAATTTTTTTTTGCTTTTTGATCAGATTGGATATTTTCAAAGTGTCAAAGAAGCCATAATTGATTACTAATTGGAGAGTATGAGCTGTACAAGAAATGGCATTACATTCAGGCCTTTCCAAAGCTCCAATAATGCCTCTTCCATTAGCAGCAATTTTTTCGTATATGTCCCATTCACTTTAGAAAATTTATATCAAAAATGTTTTGAGATTGTCAGCTGTATGGCTTATTTCGATGAAAGGAACAATTTCTAAACACAGGTTTTTCTTTATAAAATGGGCTGTCACTGCCATGTAATCAACATTTGCTATGGAGGTCCACATGTCAGTAGTTAAACCAATATATTCTGCTTCGCTGATTTATTTTCGAACTTGTAATGTTATGTTACTGTACATTTCATATAGGATCTTGTTGGAGAATTTTCTTCTTTAAGGCATTGTATACCTTAGTTCAAGGTGAGGAATTTATTTAAATCCTCTATTTTCTACAATAGAAAAAGAAATTAAATCCAAACAAATCATTTTGGCTATGTGCCTATAAATTTCTTTTGCTCGGTAATCATCCTTTTTGAATTTATTTACTCTGTCAAAAATATTTGTCAGTGTTGCTTGCTTTTTTTCCTAGCATTGTGTCTTTTGGGTATAAAATTGAGAAGGTAATGAATTTTGTGAATTAGAAGGGGAAATTGAAGGTGGCAATAGTGACTAGTAGATAGATGCACATTCAAAACTACCATAGTCTGTATCAATTGTCAATTCTTCAACTAATCTACCAAGATCTATGTCTGTTGATTGTTCCACTTGGCCTATTTCGAATTTAGCTTCTAAACATAAGCCTACTGCTGGAACCTTTGACAACTCATCACTCTGTTTCTTAAAATAGTTGTTCAAATTACCACATTTTGATGTACCTGCAGAACTTTCTGGCAAACCTGTTAAATTTATCTCATGAAATTTTAAACGTTTAATTAAATTAGAAGTTGTTTTACTAACACCACCACAGAAAATAATTTTCTCAGAGATTTTACATTTGACAAATTTTTCATAAGCAGAGTCAATGGTAAAAATATTGCCACACTTGAGAAGACATTGCATTGCACTAACTTCACTTTAAAACAAGCATATAATTTAAGTATTAAAGTGGAGGCCGGGTCTAAGTGATAAAAACTATTGTCTTTTTCTATCTGGAAAGGCGGACGGATTTGAGTAAAAATTAAGATTGTGTAATGTTATACCAACCACTTTAACTGAAAATATTTTAAAATAATTTGTGACTTATGGCCTTAGTTAAAAAAAAAAATAATTATAACCTTCCGGCAAGTTTTAATTTATTTACGACCAGGATATTATTTTTTTAAACAGCTAACTATATAATTTAGTTGTTGATTGAAACTTCAATAACCGGCTAACATTAGTACTAAAAGAGTCAATTGAAACATATCAGATGATATTGTCTGTGATATTATCACAAACTATTTACTTAACAAATATTGAATTTGTATATTTTTTTATTTTGTCAGTGATAGTTAAATTAATGTATTTTTAATCTATACAATGTGACAAAACTTATTTTATTATTTTACACATTTCTTCACTCTTCAACTTGATCATTTACTAGTAACAAGACCAATACCAGCAAAAGCAAGTATCGTCTGTGATATTATCACGAATTATTATTAACTTATTTAATATTAGGTTAGGTTAAAGGGCACTAGGCCAGGAATTAGTATATTAAGAGAGATAGGACATCAGCAAACTTACCTTAAAAGACAAGTTCACTAACATCAGAGTAGTAGTCACAAACACAAAATACACAAAAGCTCACAAATTTTCAACACCACTGGCATTTTCTTCAGGTGAGTAGAGGGAGAGAGAGAGAGATGTTTTTTCTTGGTCTCTCTCTCTCTCCCTCTACTCACCTGAAGAAAATGCCAGTGGTGTTGAAAATTTGTGAGATTTTGTGTTTGTGACTACTACTCTGATGTTAGTGAACTTGTCTTTTAAGGTAAGTTTGCTGATGTCCTATCTCTCTTAATATACTAACTTATTTAATATTGATTTTGTATATTTATATTGCCTGTGATAATTTAGTAAATGCATTTTTAAACCGTATACAATGTGACAAAACTTATTTTATTATTTTGCAAATCTCTTCAGTCTTCAAATTGATCATTTACATGGAATGAGAATGCAAATGCCGCTGGGCGCCGATACCAGGTATCTAATCGACATTTTACTGTAGATTCTTGATACCGATACTTTCCTAAGATTCAGTGGTATTGAGAATCGACTTTTGGTATCGACACATCCCTAGTTAGTATTGACCTGCAGAATAGTTCGGTAAAGTTTGTTCAGATGGTTGTGTTACACCTTTTCTCAATATCAGTACTAATCACTTTAAAATATATTTAGGGTACTATTAGTTTGAAATATATTTAGGGTACAAAATGAACCAAAAGAAAATATATCAACTTTTTATAAAAGCTTTAAAAGAAATAGAGTCTTAAAGAATTGAAACAACTATTGAAGTTAATTACACAATGTCACTAAGTATTAATGTAACAGTAATATAAGATCATTGCCTTGTATACTACAGGTGCCAAGCAATAGAATGCAGCTGCCTGGCCATGTGAGTGTCAGACCACTGACTCAGATGACTAGTGTCAGCACTGTTATAACTCTACGTAGCACAGTTACCTGGTTGAGAGCACATTTTAGAGCTGTTTTGGTTCTGGCAATTATATCAAACCTATAATATTGACATTCTTAGTATTAAATGTTACAGACTATTTAACACGGTCTAAATAACACTTCAATGTAAGAATAGTAATGGTTTATTTTCCAATATTTACATTTCTTAACAGAAATAGGTTTTGTACAAAAATATAAAAAGGACATTTTTTAACCTTCAGAAAATGAACAAAAGAAAAATTAATTGTAATTTAAAAAATACAAAGTACATAAAGTCTAAATACTAAATAATTTTATTCGAAGATTTAGGGCTTCTTTCGTATGAAAATAAATTTAGAGGTTCCTGAACAATTAGAAATAATTATTTACAGCGATCAAATGCAAAAAAAATGTATGCAAAATAATGGTTTAAATTTTCATTAAAGACTAAAGTACCTTTATAAAAACTTTATATACTGCTCTAAAAAAATAAACAAATAAAAAACGTAAATATCTGTGTCTGTTTATGTAAAAAAAAGAATAAAAAATAAAATACTTATAAAAATAGTAGATTCATTCCATGAATATTATCAGGTAATTTGTTATATACCCACTGTAACACTAATCAAGTTAAGCTCTTAATGTGGGTTAACCAACAACAAGCCTAGATTTGTTTCAATTGAGTAATGTTAGTAAAAACTAGATAAAATTTAGATCAGTAGTTACATAGTTTTTAGAACAGTGTCACAAATTATTTGTTAAAGGCCCAACCAGTTGGGAGCCTTGTTTTAATTGAAATTAGTAACATTTGTTTTTCCAGCACTAATCAATATCTTGACAGTTTCTATGTAACTCTCCTTTGCAATCAGTACAGTCCAAATTCGCTTGTTTGGTAAAATAATTAAAACGAAAACCACAATCAACCACTTTTTAAGAATTAAATAAAAAATAAAAATCACAACTTGATTAAAAGCACAAAACAAACTTTGCAAAAATTAAAATCTTCATGTAACACAGTTAACTTAAACATACATTTTAAAACACTGTCTAGAAACCAGATCACTGTGTCTTATCTGAGTGGTAGTGAGCACAGGTTCAAGAAAATCTTTAATGTGTGGAGAGGTTTGAATGATATTGAAACCATCTTCTAGAAATTCGTTGAGTGACTGAAGATTGTGATGATGTAGGGTTATTAGGATCATTTGTTTTTTCTGTCCTTTTCTTGTAGCAGTCGATTTATTTGATTGAGCTAAGCGGATCTAGTAATTTTTTAGGATATCCTCTTCTGACAAAGACGTAGAAGATCCAGTGTTAAAATAAGCCAATTCTTCATGGTTGGATCAGATATGTGGCGTGACTGGGTAGTATGGATCTTTTAGTGTTTGTCTGATGATTGCTGCTGAGTTGGAGATATTGTAAGTGATTGGTAGGTTTAATATATACACCAGTGTTAATGTAGCCATTCTGCAGTTTTACGTAAATATGAAGGAAAGTTATATCTGAATTAGAGCTGTTGTGAGTAAACTTAAGTGTGCTGAAGCTATTTAAATTACTCAGGAAGATGCCCTGTAACTTTATTCCACCTATTACCTACAATATAGCCTAGAACAAACTATTCGTGCACAGCCAAATTTCACCATTTGATAAGTTAAGCAATACACATCACTAAATAACATTATTACTCGTACTTAATTATAATTTAAAAAAAGGATTGTTCATTTTCGGAACTAAAGATCTTGAGTTAATGAGTTCTACTGCTAATTTATTATATTTATTAACAAGCTAATATATTTTAACTTGTTGTTAATGTAATTTGATAAACCTATATCACAATATATCATCTTAAGTTCATACACAAACCCATCTTTTTATCATTGAATATAGTTGCATAATTGATATATCATTCATTTCAGCCAGCTGCACCTGGAGGAGCTAAGCCTGTAAGTCGCAGCAAGAAAGATGATGAAGCTGATACATCTCCATTGTTGCAACTTAATTCACTTAAAAATCAAAGAGTAATTGATGAACAGAAACTGAAGGTAAATTACAGATGTAAATAATAACATAATATTCCTTTTAATACCTTTCCTTTTCATAAGTTTTTTGTTGTAATACAACTCTTATGTTTGAATAAGGCATTTTAGAAGTTGCGGTAATTTCTCAACTAAGTTATTATCCCTCTTTTTAATGCCAGTACTTTATTGAAAATAAAAGGTAATTATTTTTCTTAATTCTTATAATTATACTGTATATTTTAATAATAATAACAAAATATTTTCTTTAAGCCTTCATGTGGTGGCTTGCTTATTTATGCCGGTTATGCTGCACGCAATAAAACGATGTATTACTATACGCAATTTGAAATTGTCAATATGATTTATTCACCGCTGCAATAACAGAAAGATGCCTGATTTGGTGGTACATTTTTATTGTTGTGTAAGTTTTATAGTAAACGTCTTCTGCAAAAATGGCCGAAAACAGCCTTGGGTTCTTGACAAATATAGTTGCCGCTACTAGGGCAAATTACTAGATGTTTATATTTTAGCTTCAAAATTAAATAAGTAAATATACATATTCCACATGAATACTTTTTAATATTGTCTAAATTTAATTTTTAGTCTAAGGTTATAAAAAAATGCATATTTTATAATAATTCTTAATTTCAAATGATTTTCAATTAAACATAAAACAGATAGCGAATTTCACTGTACTCATTATAAAAATTAAAACAAACCCATAAAATAGCGTGTTTTATAAAATATGCATTTCAGACTCTGAAGTGGAACTTTACAACACCTAGAGAGGAGTTTGTGGAGTTGCTTAAGGACCAAATGACTGCTGCTGGTGTCAACAAAGCTCTCATGGCAAACATGTTCCATTCCGACTTCAAGTACCATCTGAGGGCCATTGACTCTCTTAACGAGGCAAGTTTTCGCTGTTTCCTGCTAACAAAATTGGCTATTCATAAAGCTGAATTGGTAATTTCAAAAGTGCATGCCTCAAATACCTATTAAAAATGCATCAATAAAAAAATTGAAATCAGAATTAGGAGTGCAGTATACAGATAAAACAACAAAATCATATTCTAATAGGACAATAGCTGAGGCTTCACAAACAAAATCTATGCAATAATCAGTTAAATCTATCATTTCATACACTTCTTTATGTTTTATTAAAATTTATGAACCCCCATGTGTTGTCAGAAGGGGTGGCCTTCTGCAATAACTTGATCCAACAGTAAAACTTTTAGGAACATACAATGGTACTTCTTCATGACACAGCCAGTGTTCACCGAGACAAATCACATGGGTTAATGTCTGTATTAAAGTAATTTCGAGCTGTTAAAGTTCACCTCTTGAATGTGTGTGTCCGGTAGTCCTACCAATGTTCGTATTTTTATTTGTCTTTGTTAATTTATTATTTGTGGTATGTGTAATGTGTGTTATATATACTCGACAATCCAGCTGGAGCTAAAACCACGTTTTTTAATGACTTGAAGATGGAATTTTTATTCCGAAACATGTAGTTACATGTAAATTTCTTTGGAACTGATAGACAGGTATTGTACCATTTTAGTCATGTTGTTTTTATTTTAGCACCAAGAGTGTTTAATTCAAATTATAAATGAAATCGATCTTTCTGATTGGCCTTTATAATAAATGTAAACAAACAACAAGAGAGGCGAAAATAAATACTTTTCTTCACAGAGGCACTGCAAGCGCAGCTCCACCAGTCATTTGGTGGAGGGGTATAACAGAAGTGGGACTGGGACCGCCCTCCCCTTCACTCCTAGTATTATTCCCCTGATGCGCAGGCCAAGTACCTTGGTAAGCCTAAGCCTCGTAAGTTATACAGTCTCGATAATTTGAGCTCCAGAAGTCCGAGGTACCATGTAAGTCGAGCTCGGTCTCGTGAACTATACACAGTTGCTAGGTGCGCTGTGCGCCTATGCAGTAGCGTTACCTTGAATAACGCTTACAAATAACTGGGCTAGCCAGTCAGTCTGCTCCGTTCCATATGCCACATTGTATTGCACATTCCTGTTTCCAGTCTTATTTTATCAGTAGCACAGTTGTTTACTTTTCATTACGTTATTACTTTTATAGTTAATATTTTACTTTAGGCTATTATATTTTGTTATTTTTGCTGTGTTTTATTTGGCTGTTCGTATTTTATTGTGAAACAGGGTGTCTACTGGTCATGAAAGTCACGAAAAGTCATGAAAAGCAACGATTTTCAAAGTCGGTCACGGATGTCACATAAAGTCATGAAAATTGTTTCAAAAGTCACGATTTTTCTAGCGTTCCAAAGCGTTACTAGAGGGAATTCAGGAGGCATTTGGAGTGAATTGGGAAATTTGCTCAAAGCGTTTTGTGGCAAATAATTTCGCCAGAAGTAATTTTGTTTCTCATCGTTTTCATTACGATGTTGTTCTAACCTTGGTCTTTTCTACAATATAAATACCATATTGAGGGTACAGAGAACCAGCCAGCTCTTTGCCCACTCAAAATTATCAAACTTCTCTTTCCTCTATTCAGGAAAGGAGAATGGTGTAATGTATTAATCAGGCAACCGTTCGTCATCATTCCCACTCAAAATATCGTACGTTTGCTACTATTAGTACCGTATACGAAGTTATGCGTTCTTTCTGTGTTCAAACGGAGTCAAAACAGTGTATGAACTGTCAATATTACAAAATGTTTTAATGTTATACATTTATATAATTGTGCAATCTATAAATTTAAAAACGTTTTAGTTACGTTTGAATTTGTTTCATGGATGAAAGTGAATAACTGTGTGCTTTACAATATTTGAATTCACAATAGGCATTTAATATTGAAAGGTTCTTGGTTGCCATATTCCAATTTTGCATTGCTGTATGGATTGAAATAAGAAAATACTGTTTGCTATTGGCGTCACCGGACCAAATATTCGTTGATCAGTGTTTGTTTTGTTTATGGTCTGTTATACCGTTTTTTGGATTATAATTGTTCAAAGTGGTGGGCATCTAACTGGCGTGTTTTAGTGTTTAGTTGTGCTTTTACCTTTGTATTTGTTAACGGAATTTCGTCAACTTTATAATTCTCTTCTGAGTCTTAAAGTTACTAGGCATATTATTACAGTTAGTTTTTGTTAGGCCTAGTGTTTGTTTTTATGCGTGTAGCAATTTTGATGTATAAAGAACTTCAGTACGAAATTGTTGGTTTTTATTATTGTTCAAAATAGGCCTAAAATTATTCAAATAAAAGTGATTAGTGTTTGTGCACAATGACTGGAAAGTGCAAATTTCAGAACTTGTGGCTCAAAGAAGAAAATTGGAAGAAGTGGCTTCGGGAAAATGAAAGTTATGTACATTCAGCATTTTGTATGTATTTCAAAAAATCATTTGATATTTCCTATTCGGGCTCAAATAGTATTAAGTTGCACTCTTAGGCGAAAAAACATATCTCGATAGAAAATAACCTAAAAAGTGGTAAGCAAATGATGCTAGTTCACTGTTTTGATCAAAATAGAACTTCATCTGATAACCCCTATGCCTTCATGCTCTATGACTAGGCCTAATATGAAAATAGAAACAGATACTGATACAGGTAATTTATTAAAAGCTTCTCCTACAACAAGCTCAAGTCATGAAACAGAATCTTCATTTTCTAAAGAACAGGCCTCACCAAGGCTTCAAAGTTTTTTATTGTCTGAGAGTGTGACCAAGGCTGAAATTTTATGGGACTGAAGAATTGTTTGTATGATTTTTAATTGTGTATTGAAATTTTAAATTTATATTTACTACAAAACAAATTACAATTTTGTTTATACGTGTTTATAATAGTACATGGGATCTCATGGTGGTACATAGGAACACTTACAGACTGTTTACAAGGTAAATTAGTCCACTGTACATTCAATTTACTGTTCAACTTAGGTTAGGCCTATTTGATTTGTTCATAATGAATTCATTAAGAATTGAACCTACTGCAGACGTGTCATCATCACATAAATCATTGTGAAAATATAAGTAGGTAATGCTCAATTTGCTGGGTTTCTGGAGACACTGAACCTGTTTTTTGTTTTGTTTTCATATTAATAATGAAATATGTCTGCAAATCCATTTTACTCACATAATGCTGGGCTTATTTTAATAAATAGTGTTAGCCTACTTTAATCTGTAGTATTTTATCTATATTTATTGGTCTGTTAAAGGTTAATAATGGCATCATTAATTTAGTAGAATATGACTGAAAATAATACGATGTTATAACGTGAACCGTATTCACCATTTATTCGGGTAATGAATTTTCATGTCGTAAGGTCATGAAAAGTCATGAATTTTAATTTCTATTTGGCAGTAGACACCCTTTGAAAGTTTTAGTTTAATAATGAGCAGTAAGGGTGAACGTAAAAAGAAGTTTGTGCCTTTAGGTGTTAAGTTAGAAGCCTGAAAAAGGCTGACAAAGGCGAAACAAAATAAAAGCTGTCTGCTGAATATGGAGTAGGCCAGGTGACTGTAGGTGATTGGCACAGAAATTGAAGCGGAATCAAACAGTTTTCTTCTAACAAGTGTCCAGGAATATTATCCAATGAATGGAAGTCCATGAAGAAAGCTGAGTATGATAAAACAGGCGAATCGTTAGTATTGAGGTTTAGTCAGCAGAGACATAAGAGATGTCCTATTTCAGGCCCAATGTTGCAGAAAAAAGCAATATTTTTCAGGAACCAATTAAATGAAGGTGAACATGATTTTACTGCAAGCTCAGCTTGGCTAGACAGTAGGGGTGTGTGAGTATTCGAAACTTCGAGTATTTTACTACTCAAACTCAGCTCGAAGCTCCTGAAACTATTCGAAGTTTGATCTAGTAGTTGTATTTCACGAAATATCAGATTTACATCTTAATTTAATTTTAAGAGTAAACAGTTTTATAAGTTATTAATAAAAATGTTTGTGTTTTATTTTACCCTTAATCATATGTTATCAATTTGGTACACGTAATTATGAACTAAACAATACACCTAAGAATAGGTAGTACACGACAGTCAAATGAACTAGTCGACGTAGTGAACGAGTTCGTTCATTATGATTTTAACTAGTTCAATTCAAAGTGAACAACAGAGCTGGGAAGGTAGCGATCACAGTAAATAGTTACCGTAGTAGTGATCACACATGTTGGTTGTCAGAGTTTACTAGTCACTTGTAACCTAACCTAAAATAGCATTAAATAAAACAGAAATGCTGGTTAGTGTCTATATGACACAAAAAAGGGGAAAAGAGAGATCCGTTTCAAGATGCTTAAAAAGACGTGTTACTGATACAAATCTAATGGTCTGTACGCCGTGGAAATGATGCATATTTTCGTTCATAACACTAATACCGTTCAATCAAAAGGGTCCCCTTGAACACTTTGAACTGAACAACCAGATAAACATATTGGCTGACTGTGAAACAGGATAATTGGCTTGAATAGAAAATCTGATCTGTGACATGAGTGAACAGATTAAATCTTTATAATCCACGTTGTTTCAATTAATAATATACTTTCTTACATAATATTAGTTATGAAAAAAGGAAACGGTTAAACAAAACAATGCCACATAAAAATGTAGGAAGGCAGGAAGTTAAAAGTTTTATTTATCAAATGTTACAGTTACAAACAACAAATCAAGATTATTGTGTTCAGTTTAGATGTATATATTTACGAATCTGTCAAAACTTAACAGATGGTGTCTGCCTTTTACAGTTAGTTGTCTTGGGTGAACAGGAAATCCTTCTGTAAATACTCAATACTCGAAAAAATGCCAACTATTCGACTCGAACTCAAAACTCACTACTCGCACACCCATACTAGGCAGATGGAAAAAACTATATGGTGTAAGGCAGCTTGAAATGTGTAGAGAAAAGCTGTCTGCAAAGTCTGAAGCTGTCTTACGATTCCATCAGAAAATAAAAAAAGATTCTAGAAGTTGAAAACCTTTTTGTTGACCAGTTGTACAACGGTGATTAGATGGGGCTAAATTTCAAAATGTTACCGTCTAAAACCCAAGCACCAGGAAAGAAAATATCAAAAGAATGAATCACAGTTCTTGCTGCTTCGAACGCAAGTGGATAAAAATATTTAACCTAACCAAGAGATATTTAACACATTCGCTGCGGTGGCGCATGGAGTCGTATAATGCAGGGTGCGAGGCTGCCTTGCCCGGCTCTGCACTATGACTGCACTCACTTAGATATTTCAACGTATTAACAAATACAATTGATTGATGTGCAATTGAATAAATATTTGTAGTTCATATGTCCATGTATCTACTTTATGTAATCCCTTCAACTCAATAGTTCATTCCATTTCAGTCAATTTAGTCATCATCAGAAGCTGTAATAAAAAAAGCCTGAATTTCCCGTTATATCTTCTAACTAAACCTACTGTAATCTTATTTAATAATACTTATATTTTGTTCAAAAAGAACCCCTCGTGAGGGTAGCAATGTTACAACCACTATAAATAACCTAAATATTTAGATTGGAAACATATACATTACATACACCATATCCTACACTCATATCATCATTCATATACGACTTGAAATATGCACAACATTGTGTTGGCGTCTCATAAGTAAGAATAAGAATACTATTTATTTTTTTATTTTTTATTTATTCATAAGACGCCGATCGTCAAGATATGGGCGAATATGGATTTCGATTGAGTGTGATGAGTGTAGATGAGCGAATGTAGTCATTGTTACAAACTAAGGCCGACTATTCCTTAGAAAGTGTCATTAATTAATAGCCCAATGACAAATGAACAGCCGGTGGTTATCAGCTGATCCTTCTCAAAATGTATCCTTTTTAATGCCTCTGTATACTATACAGAGGCATTAAAAAGGAAAACACACACCACCCCACAAAAACCCCCGAACACAATGTAGTTTACAATTTATTGACCATGCTAACAAAGATCTATATGCCAGAAAATCACAACCTGTTATATTTAGAGCTTATAGGAATTTGAGCAATGGAAGAAAAATGTTCCACTGCTTTGCTGCCATAAATAACAACGTGACTAACTTCCACATACAACCTGTGGTTTGTCCTAAACTTCCACAGTGTTTTATTGTAAAAATAACTGTGATAAACAGTACAAGTTTGTTTTGTTTGTACTATTTATTTTTGTTTATTGTATTATTGATAATTGTTATTTGGATATGAAATAATTATTTAATTTTATTGTTCTAAACTTAATTTGATGTGTTTTTAAAACCACTCAATGGTCACTGATACTGATGGCGTAATGGACAGTACTTGCTCTACTATGCAGCCATCTTGTGGCCTACCATTTGGTCTATAGACATTTTTTGGATGTCATATTCTTTCAATGTATGATAGATAGGGGTGTGCGAGTAGTGATTTTTGAGTTCGAGTCGAGTAGTTGGCATTTTTTTCGAGTATCGAGTATTTTTCAAGCGAGTATTTACAGAAGGATTTCCTGTTCACCCAAGACAACTGTAAAAGGCAGTCACCATACTAAGCCTATGTTAAGTTTTGCCAGATTCGTAAATATATACATCTAAACTGAACACAATAATTTTGATTTGTTGTTTGTTACTGTAACATTTGATAAATAAAACTTGTTACTTCCTGCCTTCCTAAATTTTTATGTGGCATTGTTTTGTTTAACCTTTTTCCTTTTTTCATAACTAATATTATGTAAGAAATTAAGAAAGTATATTATTAATTGAAACCACGTGGATTATAAAGATTTAATCTCTTCACTCATATCACAGATCAGATTTTCTATGCAAGCCAATTATACTTTTTCCCAGCTGGCCTATATGTTTATCTGGTGGTTCAGTTCAAAGTGTACCGCGAAAACGTAGTGAAGCTTGTTGGCAAAAGTTGCATCCAACCAAACTGATGCTAAAATTCAGGCAATATCGCCAAATGCGGTCATTTGCTTCGAGAATTACCTCTTCTCAACAAAAGATTGATTGTGTACACGCCAAGAAGAATGGATCTGTATTCTGTGGGTATTTATTTCAGTAATAACAAGGTTACAACTAACCGGAAATAAGCTCTGAATTATATAATCAAATTTGAAAATCTGGATGACAATGACTGTGGTTCAATCAATTGATAATAATAACTAAGCAGGTTTACTAAAAATAAATTTTAAAGTCACTTAGGATGAATTAGTTTTTAAATTATGATCGGTAATGAAATATGTGCAACTTGAATCTACTTCGATACATGAGGCTACACTGAACAACAGATAAATAATTATGTCATAACGAGAAATTCACTAAACATGGTGTAAACGTAGTCGGCTAATATAATAGGTCTAGCCGATATTAGCGACGAGATGCAGTCTGAAATATCAGCTAAGGGCCAACTAGTGATACAGTGAAGATTTTGGGCAGCTAAACTATAAACTTATGAATAAAAAACAAGACGTTTGATAAGGCTTCGTTTTAATAAAAATTATTTTCCGAATCTCTAAATTCGTCGTATTTTGTTTAGAAAAAGTCTTCCAACATGTTTCTCGCTCATTTGGGTTCATATGTGACTGTTTTACAGTTTACATCGACGTCAATGTGAACAGAGAACCGTTCAGTGAGTTTATGAATCAAAATTATCGTACTTTGCCACCTTTTACACTCCAACTGTGTTATTGTCTAACCTAGTCAGAAATCCGTTCAACAATTTGACAGCAAAAAATATCGTATGCGCAAATATTACACACAGTTTTGGCAATCTAAGGAGTTTTCGGAATAATAATCAATAGACGTTCGCCACGGATATATATCTATTTTTTATTTGAAGGAAAATAAATCAATAATGTTGTTTCCCACGCTGCTAGAACGTTATTACCATATTTTATATGATATGATACAGTACTTTCTTACGTCAAATCATTGGACGATTCCCTGCTCAGTTTAAAAAACAAAATAGACCTCAATCGACTCCAAGAAATATAAGATAATTTCATTTCCGAAAAAGAGCTGAACGGTTCTTTGCACGTACGTATACTACAACCGAGATGAACTTTCACCTAGAAAAGATTGCAAGTTCGATTCTTGGGATGTAAAGTGACCCGTTCTCGGGACTCTTTTGACTGAACGGTATTATTGATATGATCAAAAATATGCATTTGTATTGATAACAGGTTTTTTGAGCATCTTGAACCGAATCTCTCGTCCCCTTTCTTGGGTCATTAAGACACTAACCATCACTTCTGTTTTATTCACGCTATTTTAGGTTAGGTTACAAGTGACTAGTAGACTTGGCAACCAACATGTGTGATCGCTACTATTTACAGTGATCGCTACCATCCCAGCTCTGTTGATCACTTTGAACTGAACTAGTTCAAATCATAATGAACGAACTCTTTCACTATGTTGACTAGTTCATTTGACTGTCGTCGTGTACTACCTATTCTTAGGCATATTGTTCAGTTCATTATTACGCGTACCAAATTGATAACATATGATTAAGGGTAAAATAAAACACAAACCTTTTTATTAATAACTTATAAAATTGTTTACTCTTAAAACTAAATTAAGATGTAAATCTGATATTTCGTGAAATACAACTACTCGCTCGAACTTCGAGTAGTTTCAGGAGCTTCGAGCCGAGTTCAAGTAGTAAAATACTCTATCAAATACTCGAAGTTTCGAGTACCCTAATGATAGACAAGCTTAAGTCTTATTATATAGTTTATAAGCATTGTACTATGTTATTCTTCTTGTAGGATCTTGGAATGAGTTCAGATGCACAGACAGCTAATTTGGACCTGATTCTGCGATGGCTTACTCTGCGCTTTTTTGACACCAACCCCTCAGTTTTACTCAAAGGGCTTGAGTACTTACAGACTCTGTTCGCAATACTTATTGATAATAATTATAACATGCTTGAGAATGAGGCTGCTTCCTTTCTTCCTTATCTCATACTCAAGGTTAGTTCAAATTTCTTATTCATGTGTGTATACAGTAGGGATAGCTATGTTATTTATTTTTATTACTAAAAGTAAATTAACCCTCCAACTGATGTTATTGCACTGTGTGATGCATTCGATTTTCCGTAATTACGGCGAACCTTTATGCGCAAAAACTGCATACTTTGAACAGTAATGGAGAGGATAGATTACTGTTTCCACTCTAAAAAACCAATAGATAATTTTGAGTAGAGAGAATAACGCCAATACTTAGTGATTCGATGTATCAGACTAAAATATTGATATGTCCGATATTATCGAAAGAAAATATCGATACTGATATCGAAACATATTTATCGGTATTTCCGATATATCTTTGCCATCCCTATTCCCACCTCTTTGTATGTGGTAGTGCAAACTGGAAAAGGATACTTAAAAATTATTAAATAAAAACTTATGGGAAAAAACCCTTCAGTTGTATTTCATTTTAAGCTTCTTTTAACAAATTCATATCTCACGTTAAGAGGGCAGAAGGCACACTTATCTCAATTTTTATATATCTACAAAAACAAAGACATGACAATAACTTGATAAGACAAAAAGGCTCACTTTTGAACTGTATAGAGACGTCTATTTTCTTTCTTAAAAAAGGAAGTAAATTTTTGCTGCCTCAGCTTCGAGTATCGTTTACGTGTGGCCAGTTACTAAATAACCGAGTTGGTAATTTAATTTGGATCATAAAACTACATTACAGAAACTACAAAAACAAAATGGCAACTAACAATATAAAAAAAAATTGTTACAACCATTACAACATTGCCGTAAAACTAACTAAAAACTAAACAGCAAGTTGTAGACTTATACAACAAATCCAGCAGTTAAAATAACAAATCATCAAATTAGGACAAAATGTAATGGTGAATTGACTTGTTTGGCAGGTGCAACAAGTAAAGAGGGGACGATACGTGCACAACGCCATGTGACGTTTAATGGGGACACAGTATGTCTGAAAGCCACACAATTATCACAGTGGTAGCTATGACTTATCGAGTCACCTTGAACTCACAGCCCTGGTCAACAACTCTGTTACGCACAGCAGACTCTTGACTAATTGCATTGTTTTAAAAAATCATATTTTTCTAGTAAGGGTTACCTGGACATCAAGGTTAAAGAAAGGGGCAACTTAATGAGGTTGTGCTGTAAATTTGTGTTTGTAATAATCTGCACAGAAATTTGATGCTTCGCTATATTATAAATTGCAGAAATTGGGATCATAACAAAATACAGTTTCTAATTCTGTAGATCTGTTTCTTAATAATAAATGAAGAACATTAAATTGTACTCCAAGTTTTGATTCAATCCAGGTTACTAGAAATTATGATATTAAGTGATTGATTTTGCCAATTTTTACACAAAAGTAGTCTGTTTCTAATATTACATTAAATGAAAAAAAACTATGTAAAGCATCATGAAGAAACTCTTTTAAGATCTGTTTAATGTGTTTCGTGAACTTTACTCCTTTGCTAAGTTTGCTGATAACTTATTACTTCTAATTCAAATTAGTATTTACTTACTTTTACACACTTTACCTTGACATCAACTAAATCTCTTTTAGTTCATTTTAGAAGTTATATTGAAACAATGTCACAAAATGTTTACTAACCATGTAATTTGTATGTACATATTTAAGGTCAATAATGGTTTACTCCTTGAACTACAAAACTGCTAATGCTAAAAATCTACTCTAGCTTTTCAATTGTAAAAATGTATCTTCTATAATAAGTGTAGTGTTATATGTTCCTTACTTTTTTTAACTTGTAAACAAGAACAATCTCATCGACAGGTCTATAGAATTCATATTCTACTCCAGAAGTGTTGTTTTGAAATTTTATTTATTTATAATAGTCAAAGACACATTTTACGCTAAAATATAGCTAGGCAGATGACTTGTCAAGTTACAAAAGTGATGTAAAACAACAATAAATATATAACAAACATCTAGCGAAATGTACACATTACCTCTAGATGTGTTGCTGATGATATATGCACAATTTGTACAATTGAACATGAATTTATTGTAAATTAGATGAAATTGTGTACATGCATGTTTACCAAAAAACTGATTATTTATTCAGGTATACAAGTATTCATGATTCTTGAGTAAGATGCAGATTTTAGATATATGGGCAAATATTAGGGGTGAATGAGTGTGATGTGTAGATGAACGATCATTAATCAATTTCTGTTTGTAGATTGGGGATCCCAAGGATGCTGTGCGCAACAATGTGAGAGCTTTGCTAAAACAGATATGGTCAGTTTATCCTATTAGCAAACTCTTTCTCTATCTTATGGAAGGCATCAAATCAAAGAATGCACGTCAACGCACAGGTAGTGCAGCAGAATACTTTCTCAATACATTTATCCACTACGAGATTCATTTAATTCATAATTTTCATCGTTTGTAGACAGTTGATACTACCACCTTTCTTAACAGCATTAATGTATTCATACATTATTTAGTCATTTTGTTGTGCCAAGTAAAATATATATTTTGTAAACTGATGCATTGCCCAGATAACAAGAATGTGTACTTATATCAATTTGTTATCTAAAAAGTATACCCCACCATTATCTCTCATTTCACTTGCAACTTGGTTATTAACTGGTATTATGTGTTTATAGAGTGTTTGGAACATATGTGCCTATTGATGGAGACGTTTGGGATAGGGGTATGTCAACCTACACCCCCAGCAGCTCTGAAGGAGATAGCTAAGCAAATCTCTGACAGAGACAACTCTGTCCGAAATGCAGCACTCAATTGTATTGTGACTGCTTATTTCCTGGAGGGTTCTCAAGGTGACAGAATACTGAAAATGGTTGGCCAGGTACGTTCACATGTTAAACATAATTAATGGAGTAGTATCTTAAATAGTTTAAATATATTATAAAGAAACATTTAATAAATACTATAGGTGAGTAAGAGATTAAAAGCTGTTTTTCTGTAACCCTCTGATAGTTAAATGTCGATTTTTTGACCTTTACAACGTATCTGCAGTGGTTTACTGTCGAAAAATCGACCATCGCTGTTATTGCGACTTTTACCGTTTATTATGAGTGTTCATTCTTCACTAAACATCATATATTGTATGTAATTTGAAACAGCTGATTCCACTGTTCAGTCTGGTGAAAGTTTTATTCGGTTGGCATTGGCGTAGACTAAAAAATATTACAATGACAAACTTGACAGTTGTGATTGTTAGTGTAGTCATTGATTACTACTGTGCACCTGTATATAGTTTTTTGTACATAACTTTTTTATTTTATTGATAAAGCCCTTACAAGTGTATATTTTCTTATTCAGTAATAAATTCTCCACAAAATAGCTATCTTGGAATTTGTGTACTGTATATAGTGAAAACTTAACATGTCTGTAAAGTGTGAAAAACATTCTGGATTTTCTTCTTCTTCTTCTTCTTCTTCTTCTCTCCAGAAATGAAAATCTCAAACTACTTGCTAAGTCATTTTGAAAAATATAATATAAGACTATATGGTTTTATGGAGAAAATGATGTATAATAAGTCTAATTTGGATAAAAAACAAATTTTTTACAAATTTAACAAAAAAAGAAGAAAATTGGCCAAAATAGGCTGAACCACCGGAGGTAAAATAGTGAATCATCAGAGGGTTAAAAAAACCACAGCTTAGTAAATTATGTTAGTATTTTGTGTATGTGGTTTTTAATATATATAAATACATTAAAAAAACACCTTACAGTAAATGTGTATAGTATGGGGTATACTATTGAAGAATTCTATCTCTTGTTCTTGTTTATTTTATCATTACGTAAATTATAAAATTTTCTTACTTAAAAACGTACTTTTTTAACCATTTGTATCATGTCAATGAAACTGTGTTGAAGTAAGAATTAGTTTTTTATTACACTAAACAAGTGAATGTCAAACCACACAAAATTGTTAAATATAGTCCTAAATTTACAACATATTTGTTATTTTGTTCGTTTTGTACTAATAATAAATTTGTATTGTGTGAAGTTCACTTGTTTTGTATTTTTATAAAACGTATTATTTATCATACAAATGCACTTATAAGAGTTTATATGTTATTTATGGTACATGGTTTGAAAGGTACATGGTGGTGAAAAGACTACAGTTATTTACACTGTGTTGTTACACTTACACAGAAATAATTTAAAACATAATGTTCTGCTATTATTTTGTTCCTAGACCTCTCCCCTTCCCCTCAAAGTCAAGAGAAGTTTGATAAAGATGTTGATTATCTGTGTTTAAAGTGATTTTGCCTCTGTGTGAGTACTCAGGTTTCCCAAACATGCAAAGCTCTTGACCCTATGCAAGCTATCTAGGTTGTAAATTTTGAATAAGTAAATTTAATATTATTTATTAAGTCAATATAAAATAAAAATTAGAAAAAATAATTTTTAGACTTTGAAGAAGGGGAAGCACAAAATATTTAACCTTTATATAGAGAGGGAGAGCTAATAAAAATAAGGGTCTTTTCCAGCGAAAATTTAGCTGATGCCGGTTTGGACTCTTAACATGATGGATAACCAAGAAAATGTAGAACAGAGTGACTTCATGTCTGATACTGATTAGTTTGGAATAGAAGATGCTGAGGGAGCAGAGATATTGCAAGAGGGAAATGGATGAGAACGGCATGCAGGAGAAGATAAACTAATATAAGATAATTTTGGTTTAACAAGGGTGTTTACAAAGTGAAATGGCTAGGATTTTCTAAATGCACTGTTGCAAGATGAATCCAAGAGACTGGATGATATGTCAACAGACCAGTTCAATAGACATAGAAATAGCAAATTACAGGACTTATGATCATTTTCTAGCAGTGAACGCTCCTCGCAGGAGGATAGTTTCCAGATACAAGATTTGATCAGTCAGTTATTTGATATTAAGATTTCAAACCGTACCCTCCATATAAACATCTCACAGAAATAGGTTGAGGAGTAGACAGCCTGCTAAATGTTCTCTTTTCAGTGCACTTCATAGAACTTTAAGGCTCTGAATTATAGCCACTAGACTGTTAATGACTGGTCAATGCGCTATCTCTCACACAGACTGGCTTGAAAGAGGAGAAGATCCGTGCTATCTACCTTATCGGACTAGTGTTTTCAGGCCCTGCACCAGGTTGAATTTTAGACATGGGATCTGCACTTCTTAGAGATTTGTATTCATTACCTATATTCATGCTATGGTGGTTCAATTTTAGACAGGGATCTGCACTTCTTAGAGATTTGTATTCATTACCTATATTCATGCTATGGTGGTTCAATTTTAGACATGGGATCTGCACTTCTTAGAGATTTGTATTCATTACCTATATTCATGCTATGGTGGTTCAATTTTAGACATGGGAACTGCACTTCTTAGAGATTTGTATTCATTACCTATATTCATGCTATGGTGGTTCAATTTTAGACATGGGAACTGCACTTCTTAGAGATTTGTATTCATTACCTATATTCATGCTATGGTGGTTCAATTTTAGACATGGGAACTGCACTTCTTAGAGATTTGTATTCATTACCTATATTCATGCTATGGTGGTTCAATTTTAGACATGGGAACTGCACTTCTTAGAGATTTGTATTCATTACCTATATTCATGCTATGGTGGTTCAATTTTAGACATGGGAACTGCACTTCTTAGAGATTTGTATTCATTACCTATATTCATGCTATGGTGGTTCAATTTTAGACATGGGAACTGCACTTCTTAGAGATTTGTATTCATTACCTATATTCATGCTATGGTGGTTCAATTTTAGACATGGGATCTGCACTTCTTAGAGATTTGTATTCATTACCTATATTCATGCTATGGTGGTTCAATTTTAGACATGGGATCTGCACTTCTTAGAGATTTGTATTTATTACCTATATTCATGCTATGGTGGTTCAATTTTAGACATGGGAACTGCACTTCTTAGAGATTTGTATTCATTACCTATATTCATGCTATGGTGGTTCAATTTTAGACATGGGATCTGCACTTCTTAGAGATTTGTATTCATTACCTATATTCATGCTATGGTGGTTCAATTTTAGACATGGGATCTGCACTTCTTAGAGATTTGTATTCATTACCTATATTCATGCTATGGTGGTTCAATTTTAAACCAGTAAAGAATATTTCTCAGGTGCACAATTTCGAAAACCATTTTCAACAAAATAATTAGAGAGAAGTTTAAATAAAAATAACGATACGCATTGTGCCAAAGGGGTTGGCTTGTCCAGAGCTCCAGGAACTGTTGAGGAAAGCCTGGCCTGGAAGAGGATTGAGAAATTCAACAATCTGTTGTATGGACGATATGGACTGGTACACTGTAGAAATATTCTGTCAAATCATCTTGCAGTTCACAGCAAACGTGACAGCTGGAGGAGCCAACTGTCTTATTGAAGTTGGCCAACTACTAGAGGACGTTACTAGGTTGGCTCACCAAGAATTTACCAGTACAATATGGACTTGTTCATTTGTTGCATTCAATTTTTTAAGCTGAAAAAGACTCCCTAAAGCAATTTTTTTTTTTTTTTTAATATAATTAGCTGAAGGCACTGTTGGCTACTTACACTGTTACTAATTTTTCTCATTACACATTTGACTCACTGTGTAAATGGAATGAATCAAACTTAAAAATGATGTATTAATTAGATAAATGTGTAATCTAGTACAATAATAAATATTACAGTTTTTACTATCAATTGAGGCATTCTACAGGAAAATAGCATACATGCAAAATGTGTTTTGAAAAATTTAAGTTTAAAGTTTACATTTGTGTACACAGTCATTTTCTCATTAATAAAATAAAACACTGTTGCAATAATAATGAAATTAAAGTGTTCTATGCATTTAATATTTGTCTTTAGAAATTTTTAAAAACAAAATAATAGTAAATAACAAAAATAAATGGACAGTTATGTGCCCTATTTAGCCAGAACAATTTGGAAAAACAGAATGTAAAACAAAAGCTTCAAAGTTTAGTAATTAAACACTTTATTGGCTTACTAATTTTACATAATACAACTTTTAGCTTCAAATAATAACTTCAATACTTTACATGTCTATCATATTTGCAATATATTTTTTGTCTTCTTCCGTCAAAAACTTGAAAAGTACTTTGACGTTAGTAACCTTTTTGATTGATTTCTGGACGAGGTGACTTCACTAAAGATACATTGTTATAATCTTGTATAGCAGGTTTCCATACGCTGAAATTTCATAGTTTTCATTGTATGTTTGAGAACACATACTGGCCCCATTACTTAAATACTTTATAATGACATACTTAATAATTTTAAAAGGGGATTTGTTTTTGGGTTTATTGTAAATAAAAATAGCTCCAAGAATACATCACATTCTTGTAATCAGTCTAGATCCATTATTACCTCAAATGGCACACTTTGCTTGCACATTATCATTACAGTTAAATATGGTTTAGGGTTTCCAATAACTTCAGCTTTGTTTAAAAATCATCGTATCAAATTAAAGTTTCAATCGCATTGCGAAAAGCTATAATACTTCATTTGATTGAAAACAGTAATCGTAAACATTCACAGTGCAAAGTAACTGCAGAATGCAGACAGCTGGTTAAATTGATGCAAATATTTAGCTGCAGGGTTCCATTAAAACATGCCTACCAACTTCAATTTTTAAGATTTCCCTACAAAACTTCACCACTTACAGTCAACAATATGGTAAAGACAAATAACCGTTCAGTGTAAAAAATGCACATAGACATAATATGAGCCTTTTTTCCGTCGACTGCCTCAATTGTCATTAAAAAAGGAAGAGTTATCATTTTGGATGTTAGAGAGATATACCTGGGTTAGCAAATCTGCAATATCTGAACTAGAGGAAGTATTTATCAGTTATGTTTACCTTCTACCCTCTGTGCCTTTTACCTCCTTAGACCCTTTACTTCCTTGTCTTAGTATAAGTTTGCTGCGCAGATCACTAATCTATGGGGAATGGGCAGAGTAAGGCTTACATACAAGGAGGTTGGCCTTTCTTTTTCTTTTTTTAAACCAATTCTACTCAGTAAATTTATTTCTTAGATATCAGACAAGGACATGTCTCTACTCGAAGAACGTATTAAAAGAGCTGCCAAAAGTCGACCAGTGGCCAGTGTGAAGCCCTTGCCACAGGTGGCAGTACCACCACGCCCCTCTGTAGCTTCAACTCGTGTGCCTACTCCAACTCCTGTTTACGACGACCCAGAACCTGAGGAAGAAGAGGAATCGTTGCCCCCTCCTCCACCTATTCAGAGGTAGATTGTTGCTTTCTTAAGTCGGTACTTTTGTCAGCAGCTTGCTTAGAAGCTATCAACGTATTAAAGCATGTGTTTAAGGGGGTTTCAGTTGATTTGAAAAACGATTGAATTGAAAAATGTATTGAATTCACAATTGATTAATTAATATGCTTCATTACTACTCCCCACCCTGAGAGACCTGTGAAGAAATAAATTATTTAAATTCTCATATTATTTAAATTAGTACAAAGGGAATTACGCCATTCTACATTCTATAATATTTATGGAGTTTAGAAAACGAAAAGCCGTTTTGTTGTAATGCTGGTAATTGAATCATAAATGTCTGCTCCAGTTGACGTGGAGAGTTCAGTACAACACAAGAATTGTTCAATTATATTATCATTATCAACAAATTTTATGTAACTCAGTAGTTGACATTTCTTGCTAATATCAGTTGACTTGCAGATCTAGTTGTAAAGAAAATATTCTACCATCACTTAGCATTTTACTTAGGTGGTACATAATGTCTGTAGACATGTCATCAACATCACGAGATATTGTGTCATTTAATAAGTACCATGGATACTTCCTTCTCAGCGCTGTCATCCAAAATAGATTTAACTATTTCCTTGCAGGCCAGCAAAATGGCATCTTTGGCAATAGTATGAGGTTGCATTGTTTGTGCTACTATTTCAGCTACTTTATAACTGGCTACTTGTGCCTTTTCAACAATAGTAGTTCTTTTTACCATTACTTTTGCTTGCTTACTCTTAGATTACAACAATCAAATAAAATCATTTTTATCTTTACCAGATAGGTAACTGTGTTTGGTATTCAAATGCATTTTAATTTACTGGGGACCATTGACTCATTGCTCAGTTTTTCTCCACATACAACACATTGAGGTACAGGACAGTTCTCAGGCCCACTGTTCTTAAATCCAAAAATCTGGATCATCCAGAGTTTTGTGACTGTTAATGTTGTTATTGCTAAGTAGTCCTGATTCCAATGTATCATCACATTTCCTCTTTTTAATTAAAAACTTACTAAAGTAAACTGAACGAATAAAAAAAATAAACACTCTCAAACAACACACCTAGAAGAAAAACAATCTCAATATTTTTAGGTTATAGTAGACATCTATGCAGCTACACTACATGACAGCTAGACGAGACTAGTCACCAGCCTACATAACAAACGGGCTGCGAGCACATCTTATTTAGGCATTGTTGCCAAGTCATCTCTCAAGTTGCAGTCAACACTTACCTACACTGTTGCAGAGGCATCTTTATGGGTGGGAAGACTGGGTTTTTAATAAGTTTGCTTTTAGCTATTAAAATCATTACAGTACTAATGAAATGAGGTACAAGTATAACAGTCATTATCTACATGAGCTGCAACGGTAACACAACTTAACCCACTCTTTTCCTTGAGGTCATTCCATATCTCCATAATCACTTGTAGTATGCCGCGGAAAATTTCCACATATTTTATTGTGCCATTAAAAAAAAGGTTGAGAACCACTGGTCTAGAGTGACTCCGAAGTAACATGGGTGCTCATTGTGTTTAAGTCGAGTCCCATGGAACAAGGATGTGAAGTCCGTTCCCATGTTTGTAGTTTATGTCAATTTTGTAATTAGTTATTTTGTTTTTAAGATGGAAGAAGGCTACTTCAGTTCTTGAAAAGGGGTTAAGCTTCCATTTAATAAAATAGAGTTGTGTGAATGAGTGCAAAAATGTTTGTTCATAATATTAGGCAAATGAAATAATTATTGCGTAGTAGATTGCAAAGCTATTGAGAATCAAGTAGATTCTTGGTAGGTGGCTGGTAGTCAGTTTTGTCATTGCAGGTTGGGTAAGGTATCCATCAAAAGTGTGTGTTTCATCAACAATTTACATGTGTTGCGGAATATATATGTACTGAAATGGGTATATGGTACAGTATATTATTTAACTGATGTAATTATGAGGGTTGGATAAAAAAATACCAATACACTACTTGCTTGTATTTTTGTATTAAAATAAAATATTGGTACTCTTTCTTTATTAGTATCAGTCAAAAAAACAGTTCTGAACCTCAAAGGTGTTTTAATTTATTTTAAACATGGAGATTCATTAATCATGCATTCATTGGAAACTGTCTTAAAAAAATAAGTATGATTCATTTTTATCTCTACGGACAACTTGTTTACTATATTCACTGTCACATATATCAAAGCATCTTCCTGGTTATTCAACCCTTTTAGTGCCAGAGGATTTTTCAAAGTTACTATCCGCCAGTGCCAGTTGGTTTTTACCAATATGTACAGTCTGCCATTAAATAAATAAATCAAATCACTGTTATGTATTACACAAAATCAATAATTTGTATATCTAATTATACTTAAATAACCAGTCTATTGAAATAACCAGTCTTACAAATAGCCTTGCACTATAAATGCTATTTTTACTAACACGTTCGCTGCGACGGAACATGAGGCTTGCCTTGTACAAAAGCTTAAGTTTTTTGCAATATTTTTATTTATTTTAATGGAAAAAATAACATAGTACAATTTTTAGGGGTAAAAAATATATATATGCTTTTTTAGGTGATAATATGATGTCATTAATTCTGGGACCCTATGGGGTCCCGCAGCACCACTAAAGAGTCCCATTGTACGAACAATTTTACGTATGGCTATTTATTGTCATATATCGTAAATAATAATCAAATACATCATTTATCAGAGAACAGAAATTTTGAATTCTTTTCAGCTGATATTATTACACATCATAACTTCCGGGACCCTATGGGGTCCCACAGCACCACTAAAGAGTATCATTTACGTCACTCGACTTGTCGCCAGAAGTGCTCTCTGAGTAGTCGCCAACATCGTCCACAGTCATATTTACACTAACATCCATGTCTCTAGATGTTCCAGCCATTACTAAATACAAATAAAACACTAAAACTATCATTAACACTAACAATATTCACTAATAAAACTATTCAATATTGTAAAGGCTTCGCTAATTGAACTGAGATTATCACAGCACGAGACGCATACGTACACAACGACCACACTGCGAGAACTACAGCCAACTGGATTAATACCTGCAGTGGAAATCCCGACATGATAGGGCATAGAGGCCCGGAAAATGCCCACCGCGTCTGAGAGACAACCGGCTGGGCACCAATCGGTACCCGCCGCAACGAATATGTTAAAAGTAAATTTACGAGATAAAAAAGTTTGTCATCAATTTTTTTCTTTGGGCATCCTTATGACCATGATAAAAATAGGTGGTCTCTCTTCAACCAATTTACTTTGAAGACAATTTAGTTATTAACATTATATTGAAATTTCACAATAATGTGTTCATAAATTAAAAAGTTATGACGATTTTTAAGTTGTTCAAAACAGCTGTTTCTGACTGGTTTCGGTACCTTTTCTAGCAAAATATAACTAAATATATTATACAAATACCAAAATCACAGTTTTTATATAAAAATATATGTTAAGAAATATCAAATATAATATAACCTAAATAAAAAAAACTTTATTTCTGAATTTTTAATGAATTTTGTTTGTGACGTCCTGTTGGCACTTTATGCATAGTTTTTTGGATTTCCGGATAACAGGACAGTGGCACTAAAAGAGTTAAAAAAAGCTGATGTCTTAAAGCGTCAGAGCATTGAGCATTATGGAGTATAACAGTGGAGCATTTAATAAATAGACTATGTAGATAAACAGCTTAATTTGCCTCATCACATCCAGTGACATTTTTAATTTATTGACAAACTAAGTCAACACAATCCTCAAATGTGCTCAGTTATTTTATATAGATATCCATACGTGCACACAGTTATAGTGCAGTGCCGTCTGATTCAAATGTATTGTCTGAGAACTCTTTCTCCCAACACTTCACTGTCATCCATTGCACAAAAATTAATTAAAACTATCCTCTAACTCAGTACGAAACACTATCACATAGTACAGGCACCCCTCACACAAATACAGCGGTATCCGAAAACAAAATACACCAAAACGACATAACAAGCGACGAGTAACACAACGTTCCCAGGCAACAGCTAACCTCACACTGAATCAGTACATTTCAAGGGGGCGGAGCATTGTTCCATGTGTGCTCTCAGGTGCGCCAAGCAGCACCACATTGATCAATGTAGCCCGCATGGGACATGTTAAAAACTAAATAATTTGAAATTTTGTTCATTCTATTGAGTTGCTACAATCAGTTGCAGACTTAATATTTTATTATTACTGTCGTTTTCCCATCTTTTTTACCCTTTTGTTATCAAAACGTGGATACTGAAATAACGTTAATGTTATAAACATTTGAAGCGTTTTTTTTTTTGTTTTTTTTTTTTTTTCAAGTATGTTTTGTACGAGGATGGTTCTATATGTTTATTTATTTTTACTCTCTAGAATTGTTGGCCTTGAAATCATTTTAAGCCTTGACTATGGTACTTATTCTGTGAAACAAAGATATATCTTCAAAATTCTTGATTTTAAATCTGTTAAATTAGTTGATACAGTTTACTCTTTCCATGCAGTGCATTTTTCAATGAGATGCTAAAATCGCCAATATGTTTTGTGCAAAATGCAAACTTTTACTGAAAATGTTCATCTTTTTTATGTTAATGCTTTACCTTTTGCTTTGGTTTACTCAAAACTCTATATATATATATATATATATTTAATTTTTTTTTTTTTTTTTCATGTAATGACAGTTGTTTGGAGATATTGAAAGAAATGATAAAAGCTTTTTTATTTTATTTACTTTGCGTGCATATAGTATAGAAACAAAAATGTTTAATCATATCTCTTATAGAAGTGGAGAATGGCCAAATTCTAAATTGTTAACTTTCCACTTTCTTCATTTATTGCAAGCTTATTCTGATATTGGTTACATGTACAAAAATAGGGGAAAAAACTAAAATGCAATTTTCATAGAAAGCCCGATATAAATAGCATTCAAGTGGAGTATTTACAGTAATTAGGTATAAAACATTACACATAATTAAAAACTGTTATCTATTACAATGTTTTAAATGAAACTATCAACAACAGATAGGAAGTACTGCCAAATAACAAAATGAGACAGTTTATAACTCTTAACCGCATGATGTTAACACATGCCAGATAACTCAAATCACTGAACAGTGTGTTTGTTTACATTTTTCGATGCGATGTAGTCAAAATTTGTAACCTCCTAAAGTAACGTGTATCGAACAATCATGAAGCCAACAAGCTTAATAAATCCGAGAGTCTGCACTGAGTAATTGGGGAAAAACGCCGCCATCTGTACAGTATAGACGTCGGCGTGGAAAGGGTTAACTATACAACAATGAACAAAACAACATCTTATCTTATTATCTTTAGTTAACTTCAGTCACAAATTCAATAACATTTGTTTTAAAACTTTGAAACTGAAACTACCCTTATCTTTTTATACTTCTATTGATTTGCTTGCTTTATTTTTTTCCTTTTTATTATTGACACAGTCCATTATTAATTAATTACTCATGTGATCGCTTTAGTTCTATTACCATAATGCTTGATTATTGATGCTTGCTGTGTAATTCCTGATTATTCGCTGTAGTTTTCCAACAAGGAAGCAGTATGATTCCTCAACAGAAGAACTGTTGGAAGTGTCGCCCATCAGGTCTAATTCAGAGTATGACCATAACAAGAATTTTCAAGAACATATTCACGAGGATGATATTGAGGAAAACAGATATGAAGATAATGAGGAGTTCGTAAATTAAAATTCAGTATAAACAGTGGATGTTTATGTTTGGGTTAAGGTTTTCTTGCTTCAGTTGTCTTTCATTTAAATGTAATTTACTTCACTATACTTTAATCCCAAATAATCTATTTTTTATATTCATTTGTTACTAATAATTATATATTATTAACTAGTCTTTTTATTGTAAGAAATTAGTGTCAGCTTGATTTTATTTTCGTATTAGAACTTAGGCTTAAGCAGCCGGTTTTATAACTAGAATCTATAGTTTATCACTTATCTACACTTTTTAAGGTTAATAAAATTGAATTTTAGAGTTTTAAGATTTTTAATTTTGTAGATACTCAAATGGTGACTTGTTCGGTATGATACTTAAAAACTAACCATATTATTATTTTGAATATATTTGGAATGAAAAATAATAATGTTTGGTTAATTTTTTATGTTTATCTGTTAACCTCTTTTTACCACTCACGACTTTTTACATAGTAATTTTTCTATGGGTGGCTATAAATCCTTATTTATAATACATGAAGCAGTTTTTTGTCAATGTAACTCCTCTCTTATTCCTTGACCAATTTGAACGGTTAGGGTGTCAAAAGATTTGCCTCTGTTCAAAGTTGTGCAATAAGGCCTTAGTTCTTCAATATGTTTATCCCGAAGGGTGTAGGAAGCCTTCAAAGTTCATTTTTCGGTCATAAGAATAATATGGAGGGAGATTTAAATGAAACGAAAAGTAACAGCAGTTAAAATGTAAATAATGATTTCCAAAAAGTGTTAACATCTGTTGGAATGTAAACAATGTTATTTGTATTATTGAGGAGATTAAATGTTTCATAATGTTAAACCAGAGAAGGTTGTAAGCATGGTTTATTCACATTCGATTGTAGGGCTTCACTCTTGTGGACTTGAATGTTTCCATGGTAATAAATGCAGTTATTTTACTTATTTAATTAATCTTCAGCTGTTTAACAAAAACAAATGAACTAAACAAGTTTGAAATAGGCTAAGTAATACCACTGGGCATTGCGTATTAAACAGGTAGCAATGCAATTAATGTAAGATACTGTAAATAAATTGAATATTGTGATTTTATGCAATACTGTTTACCCACTAATAATTGTAGTCGGAGGCCGAAGGCCAAGGTGCCTCGAGCATAGCGAGTGGCGGGGCTGGCACGCGAAGCGTGCAGGGGTGTCCCCTAGTATTATTTATTATTGGACATGAATACAGTTTGGTAAAATGTTTGGTGATCTTGTTAACTTGAAATCTAATAGTAACAGTAACCTAGATAACAAGGAGGGAGAATGTGGTTTTTGTTGTGTAAGCAAGATTCTTTTTATGTTTTTAAATGTTAAATTATATTATTTGTATAAACAATAATACGCTTTTATTAGTCTATTTTTTTGTATTTACCGGCAGTCCGACTGACTTGGAATTGTTATGTTTTGTTTAGGACAGGAAAGTATGTTTATCTTTTCTAGAAAATCCTTTTATAATTACCTTCAAACTAACACATAAACAAACATGGATATATTCAAAAGCCTTAAAAAAGTTAAGCCTACTTTAATGTCTTAAACAAAACCTAAACAATTCAGGTACTTGGCCTATTGTGAAAATTTGACTAAGAATATTTTCTTTGTTGTTAGTGAAGCAAAACAGTTGAATTTTTGCTTTCTAAAGTTGACATTTTGTCTAGACGTTTTGTTGATCTACTTTTCCAGTCCTGTATGTATTATTTGAACAGGCATCACTTGCTGCTTAATTTTCATCCATATGCCTATTTTGTTTATCGTCAATTAGCTGATTATCAATAATTATTTATTCTAAATACACCAATAATCAACATGGGTTAATATGGATTTCAATTAGTTATATGAACATAAATTAGCAAATTTAGTGTTTGTTATGAACTAAGGCTGACTATAACTTAGAATGTATCATTGATTAATAGCCCAATAAAAACATGAACAACTGTTTCTTTTCAGCTGACTCCTTTCAAAATTTGTTTTGACTTTGATTGAGATCGATCTGAGGATCTTTAACATATGAAGTGGGCTTTAACCAACTATGCTATCAACTACTATATATAAAGTTTAGATACTGTATAAAATTTTGAAGAAGTAGTTTTAACTAAAACTGTAACTGAGTGTTATGAGCCCATTATTTTACAAATCAGATGGTTGACATTGCAGCTACCTATGTCTATATTGCATAATATGATTTGTGAATTTAATGAAGTTGCCATAGAAACAACATTATTTTCTAAAATACAAGTTCTAAATTATTGTATTATGCAAGTTTTCTTTTTCGTAGGCCACGGCCAGTGACAGGCCCGTATGGATTGGACCAAGCCCTTCTTGACAACATAGAGACCCGACCAGTGACCTGCTCCCAACCCAAGCTGATTGAGTTTGACTTGCACTTCCTCAAAGAACCCAATGCACAGTGAGTCATATATTAGCAAAATTCTTTATTGGTAACCAGGTATTATTCAATTAGTTATAGACATCTTTTTACTCATAACAATTAACATGTTCACTGCAGAAAACATGCTTGTGCATAAAGTTGACCTTGCGCCGTGTGCATACGGCACAGTTGTGCGTGATGGACTAAAACAGCTGATTAATGCCAATTAATGGTTTATTGTTAAATGTGTTATGTTATACGTACTGTACATTTGTGTTAAAATTTTGCGGTGGATGTTATGTGACTTAAGAGGTGTATTCGTTTTTAGTTTTTATTATTTATCTGATAATATTAAAAAATGACACAAATATAAGAATAGATTTAATTTGTTAAGAAAATAGAACATCACATTACATAATAAAAAAGTTTAAATCTTATATAGTATTTAAATAAAATAAAAGTTTTTATCTATCCAGCAGCTTGTCAGGTATTCTACCTAATGATATTACACTCAGACTAACAATAAAAATCATTAACATGTAATAATAGCAAAAAATAATAAAAATAGCAAATTACAATATCAAATAACAAACATCAATGCTTTAAACAAAAGAATCTAACATTAAATCAAATAAAACTTGTTTTCAATCTATTTTTTCCAAATTGTTCTTTTTTAAAAGAAAGTATAGGACCTCTTAAGGCCGTTTGGCCTGTGATGAGGTTCTTTTATTTGAAAATTAAACACTAATTTGCGAACATATAAGATTTACATTATATCAAACATAAACATAATGTTCTCAAAACTAAAATTGCTATCTTTTAATTTGTTTATATGAAATTACAAATATAAATATCTAATTTTAATTCAATAAATAATTTGATCATTTTTATTATACATCAATAAATAGTAAACAAATAAGCAATAAAAAAAACCTTAAAGTAGACATTGAAATTAAATACTATATAATCATCTTGACTATTTTACAAATTCATTGTACATATATAGAGGATTGAAATAGATATTACATATAAAGAAAATTTATAGCATAAGTCTATTGTTGAATTTTATACAGATAATCCATCTCATCTAGTTGTAATAACCATTTTTTTAATCTGTGCTAATAAAAATATTCTTGTTCACTGAGTTTTTAATGAATTCTGGCAATTTTGTGAATATACATGTTGCTATGAAATTAAATGTTCTTGTAAAACATGAATTATTTGGTTTTTGAACATAAAACTGATTATATTTTCTTAGTCTTTCTAAATGCATAATCAACTTGTGGAAAATTGCCACTCATTAAATAAAATAGTTTTAACACTAAAAAATAAAAAGAAACTTTAAAGGAAAAATCTTTTGTTTGATGAATAGTGGTTTTGAAGGTTTGTATACATTTTCTCTTGATATTATTCTTATTATGTGTTTTTAATTTCTTTTCTGAGATTAAAGTTTGTATATTCAGTTTTTTTCTGGACTTAGTAGCATATGTTTCATAGTAAACCACCACTGTAAAGTGTCTTAAGTCATGGTTCATAGCAGACTCCACTTGCTGCCAGCTATGCCCAACATAGCTGAAAACAGTGTCATCACCAAATGAAATTAGCCTACCCTTAAGTTTAGCATTGTTAAGTTTTTGATCTAAGTTAAACAGTGGTCAAAAATTGTTGGTAGTCTGTAATTATTACATTCATAAATAATAAAACATTTTCCTTCTGTGATGACATTTTTAACGGTGTCAGTTTGGTGAAAGACTTGTGAAAATAAGACTTTTCACTAAAACAATTAGAAAAAATAAGAAAGATCCTTCATTAGGATAATCAGCCTCTCTACAAGTAGTGGGAAAAAGTATTGGAGATAAAAATATTGTTACATTGGCTTATGTGAAAATGAACGGCCAAAAGAGGCCTGTCATTTTCTCAACAACAAAGGCTCAATTAAGAGATATGGAAGAAGAAGAAAACCTGATAGGTACACAAAATAGACAAAAACTGCCGCCATTTTGGACTATAACAAATGTATATAGTCGGCTTAGATAGCAATGGTACTTCAAGAAATTCAGAACAATGAAATACTAGAAGAAAATGAAATTCAACCTATTCATAAGACCTGTTTTGAATAGCTATTTCATTTTCCAATAGCTTTACGCCAGTGAATCAACAAATTATGTGGAATCAGTCAGTAAAAACAGTGCATAGTATTTTGGCGATTTCTCCGATATGAAGTATAATACACCCTAAAAAATTTATAAAATGACATACAATATTTACAATAACTATAGAATTGGTAACATTTTATTTATTCTTAGGGTTTGATTGTTTAAATTTTTTGCACAAAGAAAGAATTTACTTTAAATTTAAAAAAGTATACAAATTAGCTAAATCAATTATAATGCTCAAATTATTATGCAATTGAAATTTACCTTGAGGAAATTACAAAACTTTTAAGCTTAGAGAAAATTAAAAAAATAACCTGCCATTTTATGTCTGGTTTAGTAATAAAACGTTTCAAAAACATATCACGATTGAAATTACCACAAGTAAATTTAAAAGGTTAATGTAATTGTAGTATGTCAAAAATTAACATACAACAATTAAATTAAACAGTTAAAAAACACAGAAATTTTGTTATATGTTCTAACAAATTAACAGTTAAAAACAGCAAAAACAGATAATAATATAATTAATATAAAGACATTATTTTTACAAACTATTGGAAAAAACTATTTTTATTACTGTTGGTTCTTTTCTCTATTGATGATAATACTGAATTAAGAAAATATAAATGCTACTCAGCTAATAATACCATAAATGTTTTTAGAAAGTACAATATACATTTTCTTTTAAATTTAAGAAATAATAAACTATTTTGGGTCAGTAAATGTTATGTCAATGCAATTTAAAACATTAATCTAATTTAAGACTTTGTAAAGAGAAAACAATTTTAATTAAGTTTAAATATTTTAAAATAAAAATGCTAAAGACCAATTTTATTTAGTTTTGTTACAATATTAAGAACATGTTTTTTTTTTCAATTTAATTCCCTAGGTTTTGTATGTATTGTTTTTTCATTATAAGTCTAAATAAATAAACTCGTAATATCTTAAGTTCATCATAAAAACCTTTTATTTTTCAAAATATACAATAAAACTAGAAGCATAATTAATTTCAGAATGTCAGTTGAGTTGTAAACAGATTGGAATGTTTCCACAAGGTGTTTTTTATCAGGCAGGAAGTGAAAAGAAAGGGTAGCAAGGGTGGAGCTCAGGGAAAGGAGGACTGGACTGGACTCTGGACTCTTGAACAAAAATAAATGGCTTTAATTCACTGCCTTTGCTTGTAAATTCCTATTCATTAATGTTATCTGTCTATTTTGTGCTGATAAGGAAGTGGCCAGACTATGGGCAAATATTTTCTGACTTAGATATTTTGTTTATCTCGTGGTCAAATTAGTACTAATAAGGAAGTGGTTTTCTTTACTTATAAATTAGTTGAAATTAAATATCATTGTTTTGTTTTGCGAAATAAAAGTATTTCATATTATAACTTTACAATTGTTTTATTACTTAGTTAAATTAAATTAATGTTTTGATTTTAATAAATGGAACAATTCATACATTCCTTAAACTACTGTTGTATTAATTGTGTACCTACTTTTGGAATATAACTTTAGTTGATACTGACCCACCCGCCCTCCCATACACCTAAGTTGATACTAACCCACCCGCCCACCCATACACCTGAGCTGATACTGATATATCTGCCCCATAAACCATCTGGGCAGATATTTTCTGACAAAGATATATTGCTTATCTTGTGGCTGGTGGATGTTGTTTGATTGTTCTGTTTTTCAGCACTTTTCACGTCTGAAACATTTCTGATATGAAAGCTATAATCCCATTTATGTTTCTAGAATTGGAACCACAGAACCGAGATTAGATTCTCCCATTAGTTGTCAGTTCCAGTTCTTTTTTCAATAACCGATAGAGCCGAGAACCGACTTTAGGACCGATCCATCCCTACTTAAACTTAAACAGCGGAGAAATAATATTATTCAAATTAGTTACTTTAAAATTGAATTGACTGATACTCGAGAAAGGATAAACCTTTCGAAGTCTGGTTTATGGCAATTAATTTCTCTTGAATAGACCTTTTATTTAATACCAACCCTAGGCTTACATTGAAGATTTTCGTTCAACTCCTCATGGGACTTCCCCCTGAAAAGATGTAATTTCGCTTATGACGTCAAGAAGTATGTTCTTAGTAACCATGATTATATACAAGATTTCACTTTTACAAGTAAAGTCATAAAAGTTTTGAAAGCGTTTCATATTTTTTGTCTACCCTGTATATTGTAAACAGTGTTTTTTTTGTCTTTATTGAACTTAAATTTCTTGGAAAGACATGCCGCAATGGCTTGGGTAGTGTAATTTTTTGTCTTCTTTGCTACACAGTCTATGTGTATAGTTGCCAACTTTTAGGTATTTTAACAAAATGTTAAAATCTGTTATATAATTATTTTTCGATTAGGAGGCTGAATTTTTTTTAATAATATTTTTGATCAAATAAAACAATTACCCATTGTACATTTTTTGTTAGCTTTTTATACAACAGTTTTTTTTTTTTTTTAATCTTTTGAAACATTTATACATAGGCCTATATTATTTATAATGTTGTATATAATTATATATAAGAATTATAATCAACAATAGTAATTTTTCTTTGGAGCAAACTTGTTCTGTAACATGTTAGTGCATAAAACATATTAATAGTTTAAAAATGATTTATACGAGGTGTCCCAAGTAGTAGTGTCAAGCAACAGTACTGAGGTACAGTTCCACTATAGGTACCAAACAAATCTAAAACTTGTTATGATTGTTTTTAGTTTTTGAGTTATTTTAATTTTACTGATTTATGTTAAATAGCTACACACCGTATTTTTTTTTTTTTTATTGAAAATATTTAATTTTAGTTTTTTTTTATTATCTATGGTTGTAGCAGTGTGACTGGTGTATATAATTGCCTGATTTTTGTCCCATAACTACCTGAATACTAATGCTATCTAATTCACACATACTTGCAATCATACATCTAACCTTTTTGTTTTATCAGGCTTTGTGACTTATTTTTAAGGTTAGGTTAAAGGGCACTAGGCCAGGAATTAGTAAATTAGAGAGATAGAACATCAGCAAACTTATCTTAAAAGACAAGTTCACTAACATCAGAGTAGTAGTCACAAACACAAAGTAGACATAATCTCACAAATTTTCAACACCACAGGCATTTTCTTCAGGTGAGTAGAGGGAGAGAAAGAGAGAGAGAGACACTGAAATGACTTCCACTATTGCTGGGTAGGTGGCTGTGGTGGGGGGTGTACATCCATAGAGCAACACTCAGGTGTAGATGCAGTATTTCAGTTAGTATATATAAATATATATGAAGTTTGCTGATGGGAAAGGGGTGTGGTCTATCTTATGTTCGGATTAGGTGGGTCACGGGATTTTGTTATCCATTGGTGTGCTAATTCCATCCTTCGGAGGTGGGAACTATTGGCATGGGAAGGAAGGGATCTGATTACCATAGTGGTGAACACTGATCAAATTTTTTTTTTTTTTGATCAGTGTTACACCACTATGGTTGATCAAAATTTTGATCAGTGTTACACCACTATGGTAATCAGATCCCTTCCTTCCCATGCCAATAGTTCCCAACTCCGAAGGATGGAATTAGCACACCAATGGATAACAAAATCCCGTGACCCACCTAATCTGAACATAAGATAGACCACTTCCCTTCAACCCCTTTCCCATCAGCAAACTTCATGTATATTTATTTATATATACTAACTGAAATACTGCATCTACACCTGAGTGTTGCTCTATGGATTTACACCCCCCCACCACAGCCACCTACCCAGCAATAGTGGAAGTCATTTCAGTGTCTCTCTCTCTTTCTCTCCCTCTACTCACCTGAAGAAAATGCCTGTGGTGTTGAAAATTTGTGAGATTATGTCTATTTTGTGTTTGTGACTACTACTCTGATGTTAGTGAACTTGTCTTTTAAGGTAAGTTTGCTGATGTCCTATCTGACTTATTTTTAATCAGGCTTTAAAAGTATTCGGCTTGACCTGCTGCCACATTAATCAGAATAACCAAAGTTGTATTGTACCCTCACATTTTTACTGACAGCTTAAAAACTGTACATGCCTAAAATGTGTTTTGGTAAGGGTTTACATAGAAATATATATTTTGGACTTCAGAATAAATGTATCATTCAAATTGGAGCAAAAATAAACATATTACTCTTAATGTACCAACAAATTTCATTAATATTCAGATTTCGTTAGTTGCCTGCAAATTCTGGCATATTTTCCATGTTAAAAAAAAAAAAAAAACAGTATTCACATTTCAATGACGATAATAGTTTGATTTGGGAGGAATCAAAGGATGTTTTATCATATCAGATTGCTTTAACACATCAGTTCAATTTTTCAGTATTAAAGAGTTTTGAGTGTTGAGTTTGGAAGAATAATGAACAATAATTAAACTATCACATTTATAGTTAGTTATTTTATTTTTCAACATGTCTAGAAATAAGCCTGAGTCCCTTTTAATAATAAAAACTGTTGCAGTATAAACCCAGCACCTAAGTTGGACTGCACCCTTACGATGTCTCCTCTGTCTAAGATGTCAAATAGCATGAGTTTAGAATGGTACCTAACGCAGATTGGCAACCGAGACATTGACCGAGCCTTGGAGGGTATGCAGCATATTGAAACATTGCTCACATCAGACCAGGTAGTAATGACTGATTAAGGTTTGTAAAGAAAATGTATAGGTTGTTATGAAACTAAGATTAAATCAGTACATTGGATATTGTGAAACGATTGCTAGAAAGCTGATCATAATAGAGATGCTAAATATTTAATTTTGTTAGACTGGAACTAAAACCTAATTAATTGTTAATGAAAACTGTAGTTTAATTGTTAATGTTTGTTTGAAGGTTAGTGGCACTTTAGTTGTTTGATAACCCTTCTTTCATTTGGTTATTTTGTTGTCATCAATTCAAATGATTGAATAATTAATTTGTTTGATTGTTTATATTAACATTGTTTTTACTTGTAATGCTGTTTAGGTGTAAGTTTGGATATCCTTAGCTGTTAGGTGGTAGTAGGTAATTATGTTAGGTTTCAATATTTAAACAAAATACAACAATAGGCCGATAAATAAAAGAGTAGGATTTTAAGTCAGTCAGTATTGTCATTGTAAAGTGCACACTACCTATACATGTACATTGTTGATTACTGATAATTGTTTTTGTTTTATCAAATAGCACTTATACGTTTATCTATGCACCAGCGACTACATTTACTCCAGACAGTTGGGTGATGCTTTGGTTACTATAAAACTAAATTGGTGAATTTGAAAATTTAACTATCAAAGAAAAATTGCTCCACACTTAGATTCTGAAAAGGTGCAAAACTAGAATGATCACAGTGAAATACCGGTTGACTTATATTAAAGCCAATCAAATTTGTTGTTTCAGCTATTTTTATTTACAGTACATATTGATTCTGTATCATTGTGAAGGGAAGGTAGACAATATAGATACCATGTATATTAAAGGTGAGATTTATTCAAATATATAAGACATGATTTGAAATTTTCCAACAATATTATATTTATTTTTAGCTTATTCATTTTCTTTTTTTAAGAAAACAGTGATATTTTTTGTTAAAGCGAAACCATTTGCACCAACATGAAGATCTATTGGTATCTCAGTTGGTGCGTAACCTAGAATTCCTCAACCAGAGCAACTCTCCGGAGGTGGTAAATTGTTACAAGAGGAACCTCGGTCTCATGGTTAAGGTTAGTATGCCAATACTCAATTTTGATCAGTAAATATTTGACAGAATTTGGATGGTTATAGATATAAATCTAATGAAATGTTAGGTAATGTTGTATAACAAAATTGACTACAACAATCTTTTAATACCAAAAACTTGTTGAGGTTTAAAAGGCAAAATCTTGATGTTAAGTTGTATATTAGTATATTGGATAGGACATCAGCAAATTTACCTTAAAATACAAGTTCACTAACACCATAGTAGTAGTAACAAACACAAAATAAACACAATCTCACATCTTTATTTTGTGTTTGTTACTACTACTCTGGTGTTAATGAACTTTTCTTTTAAGGTAAGTTTGCTGATGTCCTATCTCTCCTGACATAGGATAGATACTAATTCCTGGCCTAGTGCCCTTTAACCTAACCTAAGTTGTATATTAGAGAACTGTTGCTCAAAACTCCTTAAGTCTGTTTCCATTAGGCTTGAGACTGTCGAAACCAAAAGAATGTATAACAGGTGGACCCGGTTTTGAACATAATCCTTACAAAAAGCATAATCTTAACAAAGGATATACTGTTTTGCTTTTATAAAGAATCCATTATCTATACAGCCACATGTGTAACTGATTAAGTGACTCACTCACTCACATATACAAATTCTAAAATCATTTCTAGATGAGCTAGCAATTTGAAATTTGGCACACTTGTGGGTTTTACTGAGCAACCGACGGGAAAATTTCAAAAGCTAAACATTATATGTTTAACCCCACAAAAAAATCAAATAGAGGGTACAATTTTTTAGTTGAGTGAAGAGTTACTTACGGCTTGATTTTGGACAACCTGTTGATTGTAGATTGAATCTGTCGGCATACTCTAGGTTTATAATTACATTTCCATTTAATGTGGTTAGATTGTAATTTTCTGTAGTTTTTAACAATAACCGTGCAAAAAATTGTAAAATGAACTTTTTGCCCGAAAAATTATATTTTTATGAGGCTTTTGGTATGTTATTGCCTTACTTGGATAGTATAAAGATTTTTAACAATGTATAATATTAAGCTTAATCTCTATTAACATGCATCACAAATGTCTTATGTTCATGTTTATTTAGGCTGATTTGTCAAATGTTTTCTAAGCACTAGTTACTATTTTCGCTAATATTGTACAGTTGTAAGATCGCATCATTGTATATAAGTATAGTTGTAGGTCACTGTAGTTTGGCATTTGGGAGGAAACAAAAATTTTTTACAAATTTGTATAATTTTATTGTTTCCTTTGTTGGTACATGCATACAGAACACATTTGTAAAATATTGGCTAGAGTCATTTATCTTCCTAGAACACTGAAATATTGTGTCAATCCAAACAGACTTTTACTGGCCTACTTTGGTTTTTTTCATATCCATTTATACTATGGGATATGATTTTGGGGAAATTTCAGTTCTATCTCTAAGGTTTTTTTTTGTGGCAAAAAAAGGTGGTGAGAATTTTAGCAACTTTACGTGAGTCTTGTACATAGAGTTTTTCCATTTTTAACATAATGACACTAACTGGTATTTATATTCTTAGTAACTTGATTTCTGTTAGAAATAACCTTCGTAAATTTAATAGCAACACCCATGTTCATAATACAAGGAGTAAACATGACTTAATGATTTCTAATGTTAGATTGGTTAACACATTCGATGCTGAAAAAATATGTTAAAAACATGTCAGATACTAAAATAATATTTTGTACCAAAACAATACCTTTTATAGTCAGGAAACAGGGTTGATACACCAAATCCAGTTTATGGCCTCAATTCTGGTAGATCGGGGCTTCCGAAGTGATCGTCCGCCGGCGGTGGAGCCGCACATCGCAACGAAACCCATGCGCGCCGCGAGACGCCTACCGCAATTAGTCGCGACAGGTCACATTCCTGAAGTTGAAATATGCCATACAGGAGTATCATTTCCGATATCAGAATCATCAGATTCATAAGAATCAGAGTCATCTGAAGCATTTCCCATCATCTGATGTTGGATTGGGTCATCAACTTCACCATCACTGTCGGCAGGACAAAGTCAGGAGCCGAAGATGGCCCAGGAGTTGGTTGAAACATTGCAGAAAAGAATAAAACGCACTATACAAATATATTTACAATATAACACAAATCACAATACAATATAACACAACACGATACTAATGTTTCACTATTATACACAAAAATAAAATGGTAAAACTCCGATGCAAGCGAACTGGCTCAAAATGGCGCGATCCACGAGCGGCGAACACCGAAACGTGACGCGAGACACAGGCAACAATGCAGCGCAAATCCGACCGTTATAAGGCAAGTGGCTGGACCACACTAAATTCCACAAACAAGCATTGCTTCGTCAACCGCTGGCAACAGTTCCGCTGCGCGCGCAGGCACGCTAACCCCCGCCAACTGGCTCAAAATGGCGCGATCCACGAACAAAGAACAAGGAAATGTGACGCGAGAAACAGGCTATAATGCGGCGCAAATCCGACCCTTCTAAGCCAAAGGGCTAGGCGACACTGAAGCGTACAAGCCGGTATTGATCCGTCCACCGCCGGCGACTTATCCGCTGCTCGCGCAAGCACTGCTATCACCCGCGGGCGTGTGACCCGCACTCAATGTGTTAAGCAGTTTAATAGTTGTAATTACCAACAGGTAAAATTATTTAATAAGTTACCTGTAAACATAAAAGTTTTGCCTCTGAATAGGTTCAAGATAAAAATGTCTAAATGGTTTAAGTCTAAATCTTTTTACACATTAGATGAATATATGTGTAAAATATTCATCTAAAATATTCAGGAGACTCCATGTCCTGCCTTTACACATGCGTAAAACGGAAATATTCTCGGTCTGTTGCTCCATCCAAGCATATTGTTTTCAACACTTATCGTTCTTTTTCTTGTTTTATAGGTTTCAATTATTTTGTTGTAGTTATTATTTTATCAGAAATGAAAGATACTGTTAAAAGTTTCAACTAAAATGTTGAAATTTTTCTATATTTGTACTTTTCTTACTTTCTTAGCGTTAAAAATTATAATTTTGACTTTAAATATAAATGTATTAATATTTATGTTCCTTTATGTTTCTAAAACTTGAAAAAAATTAACTTCATATTTCATTTAAAAAATTTTTTTATATAATTACGTGTTACTTTAAAATAGGGTAAAATAATTTCTGTGTGCGAAGGGTTAAAATAATTGCTTGAATTGTAAGTAGAACTAAACAAAGGTGATATATCAATATGTTCCTGTAGTTGGACTTAAATTTACATATTTAGTTAAATTCATTTTAAATTATGTATTCTTAAGAAGCCGATCAACAACATATGCTCAAATATGAATTTCAAATTTGTGTATATGAGTGAATGTTGTCTTTCTTACAAACTAAGATTGACTATTCCTTAGAAAGTGCCATTAATTAATAGCCCAATGACAGACAGGTGGTTGGTTATTAGCTGATCCCTTTTAAAATTTATTGTGACTGGGATCAAACTGAGAACCTTAGGTGTATTCAGATTGGAGTTAATTAAACTGAAGCTTTAAAGATTAACATGGGAAAGGGCACATTTCTACAAAGTTTAGTTGCATATTGATTTATCTATACTGAGTTGTTTTGAAAATAAACAACTTAATTATGCATGATCACATGTGTCACAAATGTCTTATGTTCATGTTTATTTAGGCTGATTTGTCAAATGTTTAAACAATAGTCACTATTTTCGCTAATATTGTAGAGTTGTAAGATCACATCATTGTATATAAGGGTATTTTAAGGGTTTAATTGTGACTTTATGTTTGTCAGTTTTTTGGTAACAATCCAGAGCTGAGCTGCAAAGTGAAGGAAGGTACTCTGCGAGAGGCTATTAAGACACTCATCCACCTGTTAACTGAAAAAAGATTAGAGATGCTTGATCCAGGCACCGACATGTTTGTGCGTGTAGTCAATAATGTTGTGATTCGCATTCTTGACAGATCTGATCACACTGCAATTATATGGTAAGTTTATGAATGTATGTGTAATAATTGATGGAATAGTAACTTTATCTATTCAATGGCTGTAGAAATAGTAAGTAAATTTATTTAATAGTCTTATAATATTTATTGAAAGAAAAATAATGACCACATTTAAGTTACTTTCCTGTTTAGTTACTATTCATATTAATTCTTGTATAATAACTTAGCACAAGGTTCTCATTCTTTAAAGAAGTCTGTAACCTGAGGTCTCAAACAGTGCCTGTATGCAGTTTGGCATCAGTATAAAGTGCTATATTGCGGGCCAGATCTTAATTACTGGAAAGAGGTAGTATTTGCTCTGTCAGAATCTGGCTGGTTGGATTTTTAGTGATACAGCGAGTCTGTTATATTGTGGTTTCATATAAATATTTTCATTGATAACAGAAAATTAATACCTTCTGTTACTAACTGAACAGCTGATTTCCTATCTCAACATATTTCTATGTTTATTCAAATAGGTAAAGGGCCGCCCCAAAACTACAGGTAGTTCATAGGTTTAATCAATGATTGCTGGTTGACCCCCCCCCCCCCTAAAATTAAAAGCTCTCATTTACCATTTTCTCTTAACCCCTTTGTAGCCTTATTAAAGCTACTATTTATTTTTGATATGTTGAACAACTTAAATGAGAGATTAAAATGAAACTTCTTCAATGATAAATAGTAGCTTTAATAAGGCTACATTAAGTGCGCCACTCTGCTTTTTTTGGTAGCAGAGCGTGGTTACGATCCACGGACCTCTGGGTTATGGGCCCAGCACGCTTCCACTTGTTGGTTAACGGATCGTTTTTGGCGTGGTTAAACATTAATTCAAATCCACTAAATCCAGTACTTTCACATGTGTTGTTGTTTATCGCTAAATTCAATTCACTGATTTCTTTGTCCCATTTATTTTGTTTATTATGTGCATAAATTTTTAATATGGCTTTCAAATTGCGTAAAAACTAGGGATGGACGAGAGGAGATTTTTAGGTTCGGGAGGGAAACGAGAGGGAAATTAATTTCCTCCCAAATTTCGGGAGGGAAACGGGAGGGAAATTAATTTCCTCCCAAATTTCGAGAAATTTTCGGAGGGAATTTTTCCCAGCTTATCATACATTAATTTTCAAACTTAGTAGATAAAACAAATAAACCAAATCATTTTATAGTAATAATAATTAATTGGTATGTGATCTAGTAGGAAATTCAACCATTAATGTTAAGGCACATTTATGTACTCCTTATTTTATTAAATCTTTTTTATTTTTTGCCTGCTATCCACAAAACAGAAAAAAATCAAACAGGTTTAGACTAAACAATAACATATTACACACTTAATAAACAAAGCAATCTTATTTGATATAACTGAATTAAAATTGTAAATTTTAATTAAAATCATCATAAAAACTAGACATGGATGAATTCTTCAATTAATTAACTGAACTACATTATAACTAGGAACTGAAGTTGCACACAGAGCCAGCATCTTGGCAGTCCCTTCCTTATCCCCCCCCCCCAAATCCTCATGGATAAACTTAGTAATTATTACTGCACATGTATTGACTATTGTAGAGATGTGCATTTGTTTTAATTCTATTAATAACTGCCGCTGTAGTCATAAGAAAGCAACCTCTATTTCTTCTCTGTGATTGTCAACTAATCACACAGCGGTCGATCTGGTTTATCTGGTAGTTCCGATCACGGTAGCGAAGCTTTTGGGCAAAAGCTGGATCAAGTGATTCTACGATTCAGGCGTCATCGCCAAACACACAACACAGTCGATTGCTTTCAAAATTGTCGCTTTTCAACAAAAAATTGATTTTGTATACGCCATAAAAAGTGGATCTGTAGTTATTTTATTCAGTAATATAATAATGGTTATAATAAACCGGAAATAAGCTGTGAAATATAATCAAATTTGTAAATCTAGATGCCAAAATACCGGTAGTTTAATGGATCGATAGTAATAATTTAATAATTGTGCACCTAAATATAAATTTACAAGTCGTTTACGATCAATTATTTTTAATAAATTATGATCGGTAATGAATGTGTGCAACTCGAAACTACTTCGATACATAGAAAGATAATCATTTCATCACGAGGAATTTCTGACGTATTGGAGTGACAACGGTATACGTAATCGGCAAATGTATGCCTAGCCAGACGAGATGCAATCTGAAATATCAGCTAAATGCCAACTGGCAACTGGTGATACAAAGTAGATTTGTGCAGCTAAATTATAAATTTATGAAATATACACAAGAAGTATGATAAAGTTTCGGTTCAATAAAAATTATGTTCCTTATTGCTAAATCCGTCCGTTTTAATAAATAAATAATAATATAATCTTTGATTTGGATTGAATTGTTTTGCATTTAACATCGACGTAGTAGTAACAATTTGATCAGGGAACCGTTCACTGAGTTCACAAATCAAAATTATCGTATTGTAATACATTTTACACTCCATCTGTGTTACTTTCTAACCTAGTCAGGAAACCGATCGACAGTTTGACAGAAGAAAATATCGTATGCCTGCAAATGTTACATGCACATTGGCGATCCAAAGTGTTCACAAACAGATTATTAATTGACATTCGCTACAGCTATATCTACTTATTTTTTATTCAATTGAAAATAAATAAATATTGTTACGTCGCACGATACTTGAACGCCATCACGATATTTTATATGATATGATACGATATTTTCTTCTGTCAAATCATTGTATGATTCCCTACTCAGAGTAAACACCTAAACGGATCACAATCACCTCACGGGAAATATACGATAATTTCAATTCGGAAACGAGCAGAACGGTTCATTGTATGTACATGAGAGGAATGGACTTTTGCCATGGGAAGGAAGATTTGTTGTTTTGTTGGACAGTAAAGTGACCTGTTCTCGGGAGCAGTTTGATTGAATGATTTTACGTTACTGACACACACAAACATTGGAATATAGGCCCACTCAGTTTTCGTTCATTATCATTTGGGTTTCGGTCAACAGTTCTGTCCTATACTAGATTTGTTTAGTTGGATCATAGATCTCGGTAACTTCTAACTTGTTCGACTTTTAATAGTTTTTTTTGAGCATCGTGATCCGGATATCTCGTTCACTTAGATGAGCTTTGTCAAATGAACGGGTCGTGAGAACGTTACATCTACGTTCGACCCCAACTGTCGACTCCGACTGTCAGTCGTCAGTCACTACGTAACTTCACTGCCACACTATAAGCAATAAATTATATTCCACGGTAATCGAGACACAAGTCTATCATAATTTTACTAACCTTTCATTTTAATTTATATTGATTGAAAAAATCCGAACTTGACCATGAATGTCGATTATAACCGTGTTGTTGAGATCGAACTATTTAGTTGGTTACATCTTAGAAAAACTCTCGAATGGAATTCCCGATCGTAACAAAATTTCCTTCTCGCAGGACGAGAATTATAATTTCCCGGGGAATTCCCGAAATTTCGAGACTCGTCCATCCCTAGTAAAAACCTTTCACTTTTGTTACCCTGGGGCTGATAGGGTATAGTCATTTTATGAATGATGCCTTTTTTAAAGAAAAATTGTCGTAATTCTATCGATTGAAAATAAGCTGCGTTATCTGACACTATTATTTTAGGCAGTGAGAACAAGCTGAAAATTCGATCATTTAACAATTCTTGAATCTTACTGGATCTAACTTCTTTTATGGGAGATAACCAATTAAATTTTGTGAAATCATCCACAACAATGAGCTAGTACTTGTTTTGTTTACTACTCCTAGTTAGTGGTCCAAATATATCCATGTATAACTTTTCCATGGGCTGCTTCGAGTAACTTGATACTACAGGTCCTTTTAAATATTGATTGGTAATTTTACATTTTTTACACAATTCACACTTTTGCACTAACTTTTTTATATCTTCATGTAGATTAGGCCTATAAAAGTACTGGTTTATTTTTCTAAAAGTTTATATATATATAAAAAGAACAACACTTAGCAATCTTTTTTGGTGTTTTTAATTTTCAAATTAAATTAAATTAAAATTAAAATAAAAAGATTGCTAAGTGTTGTTCTTTTTATATATATAAATATATTAAGCAATCTAATAGCTACAAATGTCAAACAATTTCTAAAAGTGTTAGCTATTCCAGGATGTCCACCATAGGTTGACTTGTGATAATACTCAAACACCATGTTTATTAATTCTTTGGGTAAATAAACCCTATCCTTACTTCGGCTGTTATATTTATACAAAACACCATTTTTCAAAAAATATTTTTCATTGTTAGTGTTGTTTCTTATACTACTTTTAATTTCCATGATTTCCGGATCCTTATTCTGATATTCAGATAACTGTACACATGACATGGGAAAGTCTGTTATGTTAGTTATAAACAGTCTATTGGAGCTATTTTGTTTGACAATAACAGGTTCTACAGTTAGTGAAACATCGCTAATCTCTTCCTTATCTACTTCCATTGTTTGTACTACCGACTGATCATAACAATGAACTAAAATGTCTTCACTTGGAACTCCTCTTCATTATTGCTAAATAACCTGCTTAGATAGTCTGCTAATATGTTATCTTTATCCTTAATTATTTCTACTTTGAACGGTAAACTCAGAATTTATCACACCATCTTGCTAGTTTTCCTAATTTTCTACAATGTGTTAAAATCCAAGTTAAGGCACTATTGTCACACCTCAAAGTGAATGGCTTTACTTCCAAATAACTATAAAATTTCTGTATTTAAGCTGTTACAGCTAAGCATTCCTTATGGTATATACTCATTACTTTTTCATTTTGATTTAGTTTTTTAGAATAAAATGCTACTGGCTTGAGATCGGCTCCCTCATACTGTAATAAACATGCTCCAACCGCATTGTTACTGGCATCAGTGTGTAGAATGAACTCTTTATCATAATTAGGTATTTTTAATACTGGTGGATTGCTAATTATTGTTTTTATTTTATCAAAACTTTCCTGACACTTGGTATTCCATTCAAATTCAACATTTTTCTTCCTTAATTCATTTAAAGGAGCTGCAAGTTCTGCATAATTTGGAATAAATTTAGCAAAATAACTGGACATTCCTATCGACTTACAGCTTTGCTATTCGTAGGGGGTTTGGCACTTAAAATTGAACTGGTGCGCTCAGGATCTATTGTAACTTGATTATGGCTGATTAGATATCCTAAAAACTTTATTTCTTTAAATACAAATTTTACTTTTTCTGGGTTAACAGTGAGGTTCCATTTATTGAGTCTTTCAGTTACTTCTTTAATATGTTGTAAATGTTCATTTAATGTCTTGGAATAAATTATTAAATCGTCCACATAATTAATGACACACATGAATTTCAGTCCCTCCAGTACTCTATTTAAATAACTGGATAACAAAGATGAGCCTAAATGAAGACCAAATGGAATGCGATTAAATTCAAAGCTTTCAAAGGGTGTACTAAAACTTGTTATTCTCTTACTTTCTTCCGATAATCTAATTTGGTGAAAACTGCTACATAAATCTAAGACTGTGAAATATTTTGCTCCTTCTAGGAAATGGTGAATATCATGCAAGTCCCCAGTGGCGTGTTTACTTTCTCTATTTTCTTGTTTACTTCTGAATAATTAATAACTAGCCTATATTTGTCTTCACCCTTAGGTACTAAGAATGCAGGGCTATTGTAAGGTGATTGACTAGGTCTAATAATATTTTGTTTGAGTAAATCATCTAATATATTTTTAAAAATTTTCATCTTAGCAGGATTAACTGGATATGGTCTAATATTTACGGGTGTAGTATCATTCAATTTAATTGTATATTCATAATCTATTCCACTGCCTATTTTATTAGTGTAAACATTTGGATATTTTTCTATTAAGTCAGCTATTTCTCCCTTGACTTCACTACAACCAATATTTACTTGTTTACTAACATTGTTTACATTAATTCTGATGTTAGCTAAACTGTGAATGAATTCAATTTTTACATTAGGCTTGAAGTTAAAATAACACTGGTTACTTTTCAAGTCTACTACCAACTCACTTTGTTTAATAAATTGGTTCCCAATTATCATAGCATAACTTAATTGTTTGCTTACTTGGACAAGTATTTTCCAAGTAAATTCATTTTTTTTTTTTTTTCATGTTTAAGCTTTGGGCAGTGTAATTTAAATATACAATTCACCAAACTTCTAAAGAAGCATATTACAATGTCTAACTACAATATTAACAAACATACAATAGAAGTAAAATTTTCTACATTTCTTACTACCACATTTACACACCATATTAGATATACTATTACTAATGGTATCATTTCGGTTTGTGTCATGATTATGAGTGTTCTTTGTTTTTGATTGATTTAAATAATCAAACGATATTTCTTCACCTTGCTTGATGTCTCTATTAGCAAACAGTGCAAGTTTGGTAAGATTTGGGTCCAAGCAATTGGCCCAAACAGCATAAACAGTCATATTAGGATCACAACAGTGCAATTTAAATATACAATTCACCAAACTTCTAAACAAGCATATTACAATGTCTAACTACAATATTAACAAACATTATACATTAGAAGTAAAATTTTCTAATTTAATTATAATGAAACAATTAACAATTGTTACACCTTCCATGCCATAATAGGGATGTACCAAACTGATGTTTTCACTCAACACACAACTGTGTGCGTAACAGTTGACCTTACGCATCAGTTGGATTAAACTGATGCGAGACATAAGGTTGATGTCTGGTGGCCTGACCGTCATCTTTGCTGGCTGACTACAAACTGTAGTCTGATAAAGGATAATGCACACTGTTGATCATGGTATATTTAACTAATGGTTTGAAAGAAGTTATAAATGAGTTGATGTTTAAAAGACGCATAGATCATTTATTTAAACCCGGACAATTTTTTGTTGCTATTTTAGAACAACATAAAGTATGATTATAAATATTGACAAATGACACCTTACAAAAAGTGGTCTATGTATATACTAAATAGATGTATACAATTATTTATAAGGCACAATAATTTTACTATAAACATGAATTAAAATATACCAGAAAAAATTTTGAAGTGGTACTAGATATAAATCATAGTTCTGTTCTAAGTTTTAAATATATTATTACCAATGACAGTTCAATAAATTGTACTCACTTATCACATTTAACACACTTTAAAAACAAACATGAGAATTATACATTATATTAGACTGCTTGTCAACATTAACTAATGTCTGGTTAAACAGAATCTTCCTATTAACAGCATCCTATTGAAGATGGCGGTAACTGGTAAGAACACTGTGTGTGGAGCTTGTCTTAAGAGAGTAACTAATAACTCTGGTTGAGTAAATGTGAAGGTGAATGTTCAAAGTGGTTTCATTTTGCTTGTGCGGGTAAAAATAAAAAATAATTCTCTTTCTCTAAAGATGAGAAGTTTAATTTTGTGTGTGATAGTTGTAATCTACACAACCGTGTAGGCTACATGAGTGTTTCACCAGCTTTGAATTCCTACAACAAAGATAATAATAGTTCTTTTGACTGTTTACCACATATTAAAATTTTAACTGATCAGATTTTTCAGTTATCTCAGAATCAGCGTGAACTGTGCAATAGATTGGAAATTGTGGAAACCGAAAATATTAGGTTATCGTCAATCATTAGTAGCCATTCTGAGGCTATCAGTGGTATCTTAACATCGTCTGAGAGACCAAGTTCTTAAAATCTAAGAATAACAATAATAAAAACTTTCCTGTATTAAAAGTTTTTGAGGAAAATATTAATGCTTAAATTAAAATAAATAATGATGGTGCTGATTTGACTTTAGCAGTAACTCATTCTAACATTCAGTCCGCTAATCTTCCTAGCAGAAGCAACTTAGTATTACAGCCTATTTTTCCATTATATAAAAATAAAAATAAATTACCTCTGTCAACAGTTCAAATATGTTATAATTTGTATGACGATCGTTTCAACATTTTTCAATATTTTTCCAATTAGTAAAAACATCTCATCTGTGAGTGGAAAAAATGAAATTAGACAGTCCATGGGAAACACTTTTACTTTTTAAGAAGTAAAAGAGGATCTGCAATTTTGCAAGTCCGTGTCCAGCCACTTTCCTCTGCAGAGAAAAAATGACGTTTTAAACTCTGAATCTGCTGTCCGTGGTTCTGATGAAACACCCGTTCCTGGTTCACTAGATTTGGATCAAGTGGTCAAGGAAAGTGGAAATATGAATAATCAAATCAAGAGGGCCTTGTTGAGGTTACACATAGAAAGCGTACTAGATTCCAACGTAATAGGCCTAGGATGGTAAATAATAAAAAGACTAAGTTTCAAAGCGGCCACCGTGCATCTATCAATAATGACAAACTTTAAAGTTGGGGTTCCGTTTTCTCTTTGGGAGACTGTTTACAATCCAGACTTCTGGCCAGAGGGTATTTACGAGGGCCGTTTTTTTTTCAACCTCCGATCGCACGCCATGATGGCTAGAAAGGTCACAGACCGGCCCTGTGCGCAGCAGTCGATCGCGCATCTTCCCCACTACAACTTTTGTCACTCCCGAGTTCAAGTAGCCAGTTTGCGCTTAGCTGCAGTCGGGTAAACATGGTTACGTCTATTGATTCTCCCGCCAAATGCGAGTTGAGAAGTGTTATTCGTTTCTTGCAAGCAGAAGGGAATAGTGCAGCAGAAATCCATCGGAGAATGTGCTGTGTTTACGGAGAAAACATTATGAGTGAAGGTGTTGTGCGGGAATGGTGTCGTAAGTTTAAAACTGGCCGAACCGACGTGCATGATGAAGGAGGTCAAGGACGCCATTCGGCGAGTTTTGTGGGTGTCACTCAACATCTTTGGCACCCAGCGAGCACAAATCTTTTTGTAGCCTAAATGTTCAGAAACAATAGAGTACAGAGAAGATCTCGACACTTCTGGAAATTCCAAAGACAAAGCACTTATTGTGAATCTACGGTTTCCTTTAACCACTTTGTCAACTCGTTCAACAAGATCGTCTGTAGCGACAGACTTGCGTCCTTGACCTCCTTCATCATGCACGTCGGTTCGGCCAGTTTTAAACTTACGACACCATTCCCGCACAACACCTTCACTCATAATGTTTTCTCCGTAAACACGGCACATTCTCCGATGGATTTCTGCTGCACTATTCCCTTCTGCTTGCAAGAAACGAATAACACTTCTCAACTCGCATTTGGCGGGAGAATCAATAGACGCGGCCATGTTTACCCGACTGCAGCTAAGCGCAAACTGGCTACTTGAACTCGGGAATGACAAAAGTTGTAGTGGGGAAGATGCGCGATCGACTGCTGCGCACAGGGCCGGTCTGTGACCTTTCTAGCCATCATGGCGTGCGATCGGAGGTTGAAAAAAAAACGGCCCTCGTATTTTTCACAATTCAGATATTCTCGCCAAAGTGCTCCTACATCGTCTTTTTTGGAACCAGGCAAAACAATGGAAACTGGCACCTGTTCATCTGCTGCTGTTGATCATGCTGTGAGCCTATTGCCCATATCTCCCGCACATATCAGGTTTTTGTGGATAAAAAGATTAAACCTAGGACTTGTGTGTCAGACTCTGAAAATGTATCTGCAGACTTTACTGTGGTCCACTTAAATATCCAATCTTTACGTAATAAACTTAACCAGTTAGAACTTATCTTGAGTGAAAAGCCCGCTGAAGTCATCTGTTTAAATGAACATTGGCTGACGGAGGATGAATTCTCATTGTACATCCCTAATGACTTTGTTCTTTCCAATTTTCATTGTAGACAAGCCCCATTACCTCATGGTGGAGTATTAACATTTGTTAAACATGACATAACATTTAAGAAGATTGATGTTACTAATTTTAGTTTTAATTTTATGTGTGAAGCAGCGGCCATTAGGATAAGTAGCCTAAGTTTAGTTGTTATCACTGTTTATCGCACACCTGACTAACACTGTAATGTCTTTTCAATGTCTTGAAAAGCTCCTTGAGTTTTTGATAAATAAGAAGGCCTGTAATCTTATTATTCTTATGGTGGATTTTAATATTGATATAATTAAAGGTCACGAGCCTGAGGTTAATGATTTCTGAACATTCTAAGACATTTTAATTTATATTGTGTCAATGCACATTCTACTAGAAGACAAACTTGCTTGGATAATATTGTGACCAACGTCAGCCTAAACCAATTTCAGTATTCTTTACTAGGTGAAGGCCTGCTAAGTGACCATGCTGGTTTATGGGTTAAATTTAGGCTAGGTGATTATTGTAAGGAATGTTTACCAATCAGTAGAAGAATTATGAGTAATATAATTAATGAATTTTAAACTATCTTTGTTATCTGTTGATTGGAGCCCCTTGTATTGCACATCTGATTTAAATATTGCTTTTAACTATTTTTTAAACATTTTGTTATGTCATTTTAACCAAGAATGTCCTGTTAAAAATGTCAATAAACCTTTGTATACTTAATCTAAACCTAGAGACTTTACAAAGTGGGTTACACCTAAGATCAAGACTATGCGTAAGATACTGTTATTATTGTATGACAAGTGGAAGGTTAGTTCTAATCCATTAGACAAAGATAAATTTAATAATTTAAAGAAGTTGTTTAGGTGTGCTATATCAGAATCTAAAAAGTCTGTAAATGATAATTTCATACTTCATTCTAAAAATAAGTACAAAACAGCATGGTCTGTTATTAAAAATAATTCTGATAGCATTTGTCAAACTGATATTCCTTTACCTGTTGAGACACTTAATACTTATTTTTCTGATGTTTGTTCAAACTTAGGTATTAAAACAGATCCTCCTGACGCAACTGAACTTTACCTTTTAAATAATTTTTTGTGCCAAGCTGAAACAACCAATGAGTCTTTTCTATGGAAGTATGTTGACAACTGTACTGTTCTTAACCCTTTGAGCACTAAATTAAAATTTTAAACACTGACAGCTTGTAATTATAATTAATAAAAAAATGTTCATTTTGTTTAAAGTTCTTTTTGGGTTTTTACTTTGTATAGGTATACTTGAAATAAAAAACTATTCTAAGACACATGATTTTTTACAAAATAATTTTATAGAACACCTTACAGACCTCTTGAAAAAATAGTAAGTTGTACACTTGAATGCAATCGATAATTCACAAAAATACTTACATATTTATTCAAAACATTTTTTGCGTATGATATAACTCAAAACAACCATCTGGGTGTAGAGTTGGAGTGCTTACACAAGTCTTGCAAAAGTAGATTGTATCCTTTCTCATTCCTTTTTTTACGCACACAACACATCTACTACCCTTCTGTTTTTTGATAAAAAATGTCTTCCCATTAGTCGTTCCTCAGGGGGTCCTTGTGGTTTACGACTTCTTTCCCTTTTCCTCTGGAGCGCCATCTTCTTTGATACCAAGTCTTCAATCAGGCTCAGTCGGAACTCTGCTGGAGTCATTGGTTTTTGACTAAATTGTCCTTGAACATTCTTGTACAATAAATACGAATTAACCACAGCCACTTCTAATAGCCAAAAGAAAATCTTCTTATACCACTTTTTAGTTTTGTGCAAAAATTGGTAAGAGGAAATATAATGATCGCTGCGATCCACAGCCCCCATGTGCTTTGTATAATCTAGAACTAAATTTAGTTTTGGAACAGCAGGTTGATCTGGCCATTTACTTGGTACTTCAGTCATCTTCTTTTTACCACCCTTACTATAAGTACTAAGCATTGTGACAACTCTTGTCTCCAGCATAAAACCGTGGTGTCCCCTTTTCTGTATGAAGTTATTTCACCAAAAAAAAATTGCCAAAAACAAAATTAAACAATTGGCAATGGATGACATCCAGGAAAATTTAAACAAAGTTAGTGGTTGGCTGGATGTCAATAATTTAAATTTAAATAGGGATAAAACCACCACTATGGTTTTCGGCCTGAGGGATCTGAGTGAGCCGGAGAGTGCCCGGCGGACCAAGTTTCTTGGTATATGGTTGGACCCCACTCTGGCTTGGTCAGATCACTCATTGAAATTATGCAAAAGATTGGCATGTGACATATTTGCTCTAAGACGACTCTATGGTGTCGTATCCCAGAATGTTATGAAAATAGCTTATTTTGGACTATTTCACTCTAAAATGACCTATGGGCTGATTGTGGGGTAGTTCTGCATCAGCAAAAGATGTTTTCATTATGCAAAAACGTGCAATAAGAACCATTGCAGGAATAGATCCAATGGAATATTGTAGACCCTGGTTCATCAACTTTGGAATCCTAACTCTGTATTCAGCCTTTATTCTACAAAATTTAATGCACCTGAGAAACCAAAATAATTTAAATTTTAATTACAATAGACATAATCATAACACCAGATCAAGACATGATGTACAATTATTCCTTTTGCTAGATTAAGTAAAACAATGAAAAAACCTTTAGCAACTAGCACTAGGCTTTTTAATAAATTACCATTAGCAATAAGAGATCTAGAATTAGGGTGGTTTAAAGCTGTTGTAACTTCTTTTTTATTACATCACGCATTTTATTCTGTGGATGAATAATATTTAAGTGGCTGCTGGTCAGTAGCAGACTTTAAATCAAAACACTGTTTTGTAGGCCTATTGCCACCTATATTGTTGCAGTATTTTAGTATTTATAAATATGACAAATCCAATGTATTCAGTTGAATATTTTGTGGAAATAAAGATCTTATCTTATCGCCTTTTTTCATTTTTTTACTTTTCAATTTGAGATGTGGTGGCATACCAGTACTAGTAGTCATTACAGTCCCTGTAAGATTACAGTTTATTTTCAGAAGCTCTGAGGCTAGTTCTGGGCTCGTATATTAGCGATACCAGTACTAGTAGTCATTACAGTCCCTGTAAGATTACAGTTTATTTTCAGAAGCTCTGAGGCTAGTTCTGGGCTCGTATATTAGCGATATCAGTACTAGTAGTCATTACAGTCCCTGTAAGATTACAGTTTATTTTCAGAAGCTCTGAGGCTAGTTCTGGGCTCGTATATTAGCGATACCAGTACTAGTAGTCATTACAGTCCCTGTAAGATTATAGTTTATTTTCAGAAGCTCTGAGGCTAGTTCTGGGCTCGTATATTAGTGGTCAGTGTATACATGAAATCTTGACATTTCATTGTTCTTATCACGATAAACCACTGATTCACTCAAGATTTCCACAATTTGGGTAGTTTTTAGTCAACTACAGTTTCAAAACAACGTTTCTTTTCCAAAATACGGGATAAAATTGTAAATATACCTGTTCTTGCAATCGGATAAATCAAGGATTTTCATTCCAAATTTCACGGGCTTTTGTGGGTTATAAACTCTAAAACTTACTCTTCCCTTGAACGAAATTGTGCTTTCATCTACAGCAACAAAGTCACTTGGTGAATAAAAAAGCTGGCACATTTTTTTCATGTAGTCAACAAGAGGTCTTATTAGAAATCCTCTTTTCCTGAGTTGGCGTCCCTCCCTATGGCTGAAATGGATATTCCAAAAAATATTTAGAAACGCATATTTGGAAAAAAACAATAGAAAAAAAGGGAACTCACTGTGTCCATTTATTAGATAAATAACTTTCAATATTAGCTAGTGGTATTAGGCCCATATTCAGTATAATACCATTGATTTTACTATATAAAGAGATACTCCATCCATATGGGAGAGTTGTGGCGAGGCCCCAAAACTGTTTTGAGGCCCCACGCTGCGCTGCGCATAGCCCTATTTCCTCTCTCTCTCGCACGCTCTTCCGTCTCTCTCTCTCTCACTTCCCTCCTCTTAACCCACTCTCCCATTCTCCAGACAGCCGCCCCGCCCTCTCCTTCCTCAGGTCCCACACACAAACAACGTCCTGCTTAGATAATTGTTTACGTTATTCCACATGGCCAACGCTTATCCGGGTTCTCTGTTTTTATATTTGCTTGCATCTCTTTCGAATAATAAAGAATACTGTGTTGATACTATTGTTGATACAGTAAAACTCAGTGTGACATTCATATTGAATAAAGAAATATTTATAACTGAATAAATTAAAACACTATATTGATTTATATGATTAACACACCGTGTATTTGTAAATAGACACACTTGAATAGACCGCTAACTTATCGGCAATGCTGGCGATAATTACTGCTGAGTTAATAAACATTTTCATATTATATAGCCCATCTGAATAATCTTTATTTATTGCATTTTAACCATCGATTAGGTGATTAAATCGACTGTTGTACTCAATCATTAATTTTTTCATATTCGGCAATTGATTAAAAAATTAATCGTTTTCAAATCCAATCAATGACTCCCATTTCAATTATGAAATTAATCTGCAAATATTCCAGGAATATATAATATAGTGAAATACAAAAAAAATGTGACATTATTTATTTCTTTGACAAAATAGATATTGAAATAGGCCTATGATATTTATATAGAATAATACTGGGCAAAATATAAAACCCAGGTGAGATTCAAATTTCATGATAGGGTTAGAAAAAAACATAACAAACCACTAATTTACTTCTATACAAGATAAAAATAGCTTTCATCTTATGGCCTGATTCAGACAATCTATGTATAGGCATTTAATTAAAAATAGTATTATTTTTCATTTTATTATAAACGTCTGTTTCACTATTACTGTCTGTAACATTAACATATTATTTGGTTCCAAGTAATTGCATGATTGTTTGTAAAATATTTCATTGTTTGGTGAATGGTCAGTTTTCATTTTTTTCGGAATCATGAAGAGTTGTGACTCTTATTACTTCTTGAGAAAAACAATCTCAATATCAATTGAAATTGGTTAGGAAATATTATCGTGATAGAATATAACTAGACTACTGATTATTTGGATTCAATTTTCATTATTTTAATCAGGTTGAAATTATTGTAAATTTTGTTTATATAACATTCCGTTCTATAACATTGATTGAATCAGACCATTGTAAAAAGTATGTCTAAGGCGAATATAATTAAAGTTATCATATCTGTTTTTCATACACGTTTCTATTATTTTACTAGATGTGAAAGTATGGATAAACTGCAATTTATTTATATTTTAAATTTCTCTGGTAAAGACACTCTGGAATTACACTGGTAAAATTTCACAAGTAGCATGACCAGCAATAACATAAGAAATAACTAATTTTAAGTAACTACAGAGTCTAAATAATAACAAAATAAACTAAAGCCGCACTCTGTGGCGTTTTTAATTATAACAGAACAAACAATGCCAAGAACTAACAAAACTATATAAACGGCATCTTCAGGGTAAAGAACATAAATAAGTCCAAGTGGGACGCGTCACAAATTTATTAAAACTTAACAAACACAGTTCACACACGAGGAAAACAACGAATATTAAAACTTTCGGTAGGCCTACCACACATATTTCACTGTCCACGGCGTGCCAAGGAAGCAGATTTTAATATTGTGGTATTTATGACAAATAGTTCAATTTACTTTTAAACAAAAGTAATATCATTTATAATTAAAAATACAACAATAATATTATACAATGCAATATTGACAAGAATTTGGCAATTCAATTAGCTCAACTATTTCTTTGAAAAACCACTTGTTAAGTTATTTATTACCTTCCACTGCTCAGATACATCACCTTTACAGTTTTCCAATGATGTTGAATAATAATTGTTTTTTTGTAAAATTGATCACATTATTTAATTGATTAGTATATTTTGCAAAATAATTTTGAAAAACTTTCATATGGTATTCTCGTAGAAATTTTATATAATTTTTTACGTCTCAAATTTATGTAAAATGTTTTGTGTTATCCAGGGACTTAACAAAAAAAATTAGCCTTTAACAATTTAGAACTACCACCATTTTTCTTGCTACTTCTAGATATACAATTACTTAAAATATCAACAAACTTACAATACGCAGTATTTACATCATTTTAGATAATGCATAATGTTTTAACTAAACATCTGTAACATACTGTTATTTACATTGACAAAATAACAAAAATATGTCCTCTAACATTTTTCATTTTCACAAACCCCTAAGGCCTAAATAACAGATCGCGATTCCTTTCCATGCAAGACAAACCACAGAACGGAATAATATCCCACTTTGACTTGACTCTCTATCAAGGCCTATCGGCGAGACAGATGGAGGGGCGACAGTAAACAAGTACTATCGGACGCTCGTCTCATGAGAAAGGAGAGAGAGAGAATGGGGGAATGAGAGGGAGTGATTAGTTCCTTTACTGCTCACAGGTTGTGCAACCGAACAGTCGAAACTGGAGGCAATTTCGACCTCTTTAACTTGATTGACGACAGGTTGCAGCACGGTCGCTCCCATTTTCCGTGCCTCAATATTTAACATATGTATAGTAAAATCAATGATAATACCAAGAAATGCTTTAAGATAAGAAATAGAATTATTATCCCATTTATTTAGACGTGAACGAGGTGACGTATTTGTAGCTTTTCTCTTATTAGCAAAGTCATTTGTTTCATTACAAATATAATGCAAAATGTCATCATTGAAGTAAAGATAAAAATAATCAATTGGTCTTGTTTCATGATCAAAAGAAATAGGTATGTTTGGCTCCTTATTTACATTATAAATTGGAATTGTTTTCGTAGGTCCCTGATCATTGTCTGTTACATCTATCCAATCACTAGCAATGTTACAGTGCTTACCCGTACTTGAGGTATAGATAATTGACTGGCTTCCTCACTATTTTGTTCATTACTTTCTGAATCATTATTTCTGATATTATGTATTATAATATCCTCCTGATCACACTCCTGTGGCACATTTTCTGGCTGAAATCCACTTGAAAAAGAGGCATTTAGAACACCATCAATAAAATTGTCAAAGTCACTATCATCCGGGTTTGTCATTATTTCAGACACTAAATTGAACGAAAAAGTATGTACAATGTCACAAATATATAACTAAAATAACATAATAAAACATTTACTATAAATAAGATAACAAAACTAAACTTTGTAAAAACTAATAACAGAATAACACAATATGTAACAATAAACAACGGCATAAAGTAAAGGTGACGTAAGCAGACCGACGAGTGAACAACTGGCGCGCCAGGACTGACTCGACCGAAGTGAGAAATGTCGTAATATGCGTAACATGACATCAGATAACAGCGCTTTGTTTAGTCGGTGCCGGGTCATTCAAGATCAGTGGCCTTAAAACCAGCCACCGCTGTTGACAATCCAACAGATATAATGAATATTTTGTTAGCTATTAAAACAAATAAAGTAAAAAACCTCTGTTTATGAGATTTCCCGTATTATGCGTTTAGAACATATGTTGCAACGGCGAGATATGTCGTTTTACACGTCCTAAGGGTTAAGTTAGTCACTGGTCTGGGCTCTTCTAAAGCCCCTGATGTATATACATCAGATATGGCCTATCTAATTGTTCTTTTAAATATATTGTTGATGCTATTGTAACAACTATGACCTATCTTGTCAATCTTGTTTTGTATAGAGAAATTTTCACTGACTGTCTGAAATGTCAAAAATAACACCTATTTTAAAGAAGGCTATAAAATAATGCCCGAGGCGATAAAATTACATTAGTGCCCATTTTAAGTAAAATAATTGAATCTTGTATTTTTATTCAAATGTATGATTTTTTTGTAAATCATAATTTACTGTATGAACATCATTATGGTTTTAGACCTAAACTTAGCAGTATGTTAGCTGTAGAAAAAGTTGTTGATAGCCATACTTGATGCATTTGAACAAAAACTAACCATGGGAGCCAGCCTGATCGACTTGTGTAAAGCGTTTGATACTATGAATTGTTAAGTAAGTAATTAGAGTTTTATGGAGTTGGAGGTGTTTCACTACAGTTGATTAAATCGTACTTGTCGAATAGAAAGCAAGCTGTAATAGTGAATAATGACACTTCAAACCTTTGAAATGTGTTGTCAGGTGTACCGCAAGGCTCCATCTTGGGTCCTTTCCTTTTGTTGGTCTTTATCAAAGACCTGCCTTTTAACATCCCAATAACGCCAATCTTATGTGCAGATGACACCACTTTTCTTTACGCCAACAAAGATTTCAATATTGTCAAAGACCAACTCACAAATTTAGTACAACTGGCCAAAACCTGGTTCAACGTAAATAGATTAAAGGTAAATGATGGTAAGACTGAGTCCATCTACTTTTCACTTACTAATCATATCCAGTTTGGAAATGTAGTAACTGACTCTGTCAAATTTTTGGGCATGTATTTAGACAGTAAGCTCACGTGGCAACCGCATATAACTTATCTGTGTAAAAAGCTTTCTAGAATTGTATACTTGATGAGAAAACTTAAGAACTGTTTGAGTAACGAAGTACTGATTACCACATATAATGGCCTATTTCACTCTCTGTTGTTGTATGGCATTAGGCTATGGTGTAATGTCAGTTCTGTCTCCAAAGAGATTGATGAGAAAACTTAAGAACTGTTTGAGTAACGAAGTACTGATTACCACATATAATGGCCTATTTCACTCTCTGTTGTTGTATGGCATTAGGCTATGGTGTAATGCCAGTTCTGTCTCCAAAGTATTTGTCATACAAAAAAAAGTAATTAGCGTAATGACTGGTTTGTCAGATCAAGAATCTTTTAAAAGTAGCTTTAGGACTCTTCAAATTATGACTGTGCCCTCACTGTGTATTTTTTATAGTTTATTATGTGTTAGAAATAATCTTGATAGCTTTAATACTATGCTAGATAATCATTCATATAGCACTAGGCATAAACATAATATTGTAACCCCTTTCAATGGGCTCAGTAAATCATTACGTAGCCACGGGTATCAGCAGTTGATTTTTTATAACAAATTGCCTCTCTGTGTTAGGCAACTTAGTGTACCTGCTTTTAAAATCATACTTGCTTAAGTGGTTTAAAGAAATGTCCTTTTACTCTACAGATGAGTAGTTTAATTTTAATACACTGTTACCTCTTAAGTAGGCTAGCTTCTGGTATTGTATTTTTAAGGTTACTATTATTGTAAATTTTGACATAGCTTTTAGCACGAATTGTGTGTATAATAACCAAATAAATGATTTGATACTTAAGTATATCCTGTTGAAACATTAAAGTTTGAAGGAGGGCGAGTGTCACACAAACAACAGTGCGTTGCGCAGTTGAGCGAACTTATTCTAATATGATGTCAAAATGAATTCGCCATTCAGCAACGGGTAAAATGTTGTCGTTGGATTGACCTGGTTCTAGTCAGCAGTAGCATTGAGACAGCCTCGCTGTCGCCAGACTTTTGTTAGGCATAAGGTGTAGCACATCAGTTGAGATATGACATCAGTTGTGGAATAACTGATGCCGTTGTATTGAGCCATCCTTACAACATACCTATATTACGGCCGTGGGCTACCCTTACAACATACTGATATTACAGCCGTCGGTTACTTAACCGAAAATTGCCAATAGCCGTAATACAAGTACCTTAGTTTTTCCATATTACATTGTTATAGTACATCAAATGGCTTTGGAATTTGACCAATCGATAGTCAATTAATTTATTGGTAACACTATAATAGTTCTATCCTCTATAAAGTGTTTATTAGGTTATATTTGAGCTCTGCATCTTTTCGGTTGTAAGTGAGGTTACCCTATTGTTACTCTGTGTTGTATACATTTGTACAACTCTCCTGTTTCATTAATTTTTACAGTAGTTTTATTGTTTACTGTATTTGATTTTTATTTGTAATAAAGTGAATAAAAGAGAGAGAATTCGCCAGTGAGAGACAATACGCTCTTAGTGCTTTACCAGCCATGAGAGTTCATGTTTTAGACAAAGAGCTTAGTGATGATTGTGCATATATATCGTCCTATTGTGCATGTCATCTTCAGGGGAAAATTTCATAACTGCACTTCTATATAAGACAGGCCTTTAAAAGTTCGTAATTAGGTTAAGTATTATATGTAGTTTAATAGGATTTAACAAGAAGACATCAAATAATTTTTTGAAAATTTCTCATTTATGTCAGAACAAAAGTTTTGAAAAACTAAATTTTCCTTTTGTCCACATTGAAATTTTTATGTACATTCAATTAAGTTTTATACAATTAAAATATATTTATTTTAAAAGTAAATTTTATAGAAAAAACTGAAGTTAAAAAATAATGTATATACGCTGAAAATTAAAAAAGTTACTATTTACTATATGAAACCCTGCAAAAGGGCTGAAAATGCCTTAGTACTTTTGGAACATAGGCTGGCGTGCAAAGGGGACCGTTATGTCAAAATAATAATTTTTTTTGAGAAAAAACCTTTTTTATGCAATTATGATCTATGGCTTTTCATGTATAAAATTATACTAAATACATACAGGGTGACAATTAAGTCTGGAATCCCTTCTTTAACTTTTAAACTACAACAGAGAAAACATGAAAGTTCACACACCATTACTGGTGACAGTAAACTACATTTATGTTCAATTACCAACTGCCATGACACCTTTGGAGGACAGCCCACAAGAAATGAGAGCCTATGTCAAGTTGTACATCAATTGAAAGTCTTTTTACTGATATCAATACCGCAAATCAGACTTCAAAAGGTTGATCCAGTCAGAAGAAATTGCTGTTTGAATTTTAAAACTATTCGAAACTGTAAAACATTGGTGTTACAAGTTAAAACAATGTTTAACTACCTGAGATCAAAGTAGGTGTCAAAATGTCCTCCTCCCGGTGTCTGACAAAGTGTTAATTTAAATCAGGAAGAATACATCAATAACATTACCAAAACATGACTGTGGGATTTTAAGATATTTTATTCAATAAGATGGGTATTTTAAAGGAAATTTTGCGAACTTTAACCTTAAATAAAATTAGTTTTTAAAATCTTTAACTTTAAAAACAATTACGGTTTAAAGAGTTCGAAATAAGTACTTTTCGCCCAGTATGGAAGGGTTTGAATGGCCATATCTCATTCCGATTTCATGCTACATCAATTTTCAAAACAGATATTCATTGAAAAAGACGCTCTATTTGTTTTACTACAACGTTACATGAATATTTGTTAGTTTTGGAATTATTTAAACAAAAACGCAATTTTTTAAATTTTCAATTATTTTTTTTTTTATTTTAATACAGTAGTATATTTTTAAAAGTATGCTTTCTAAATTACTAAAACTTCTGTAACTTATAGCTGACATATAAGTAAAGTAAATTATTGTTGGATTCTTACTATTAGTATTCTGCCTAAATTATAACTATATTAGTAATGGCCTCAGTTTTATTGCTAATTTCTTTTTTTTTTAATTCTAGTTAACTTGACTGTTTTCACTGTAACTTCATTAATTTTTGTTCTATTAACTTCAGTAAGAGCTTAAATTACAGTTCTTTAAACAGTATTGCTAAAGTATTTTCTTAAAAGCTACTCATTTTCCTGTTATTTTATATTGAATCTCTGAGTAAATTTGCTGCAAATAAAAAATCATCTTTAAGGAAGTGAAACTCTCTCCCGATAGAACAGAATACTGTAAAAAATTAACTGTCATTTGGTTTTTATAACCTTTTTTCATAAGAACAATTCATTTCGTAGATCATGACATATTCGAGTTATTAGTGAAAACCTGTTGAAAATCATGTTTTTTCTTTCAATTTTCATTCACAAATAACTAAAAATCTACTGCCTTTTAGAAAAAATGTATATGACATTTTTTCTTAAAATTAGTAAATCTACCGATTCCAGGTGTTATTTGAAATTTTTATTTTACCACCCCAGAAAGGGGAGATTCACCTCCGGGGGGAAGCGCATATCAACACTATATAACTTTTGTTGTATGGGTTATTTTACATTTTATTTCAAATTTTCAAAAAAAATAGATGCATCTTGAAACATTTTGGAGATGAAACCCTTCGGTAACTGGACTATAAGTTCAAAAAATTTCAAACCTCTAGGTCAAGTACTTTTATTTTAATGGTACCTAAAAATGGCAAATTTAACATTGAAAGAATGGGGACGTACCGGTCCCCTTGGCACTCATTTGTCTTTGTATTGAATTAGTTTCTTACATTTCAAAGTGTTTTTGTTTTTTTTTTAATTAACCATTTATAAAGAAAGTTGCACAAGACAAAATGTGTTCAAATAAGTCTACCCATTTTAAATATAATAGTTTCTGGCTAGTTTCAACATTTTTGATGTGCTCTGTTCTGTTTTCTGTGCAAATATTCATATTAGCAGATCTATCATAAACATTGATAAGTAGACTTGTATATTCAATTAATGTTGCAGTGCCTTGGTTAAGAATCTCTATGACACAGTAAACAATCCTGGAGTGAGTGCCCACTACCAAGAGCTACTTATGAAGTGTATTTGGAAGGTGATCAAGTTTCTGGATGAATGGGTTGATGAGCTGCAATATGATCTCATATTTGTTGATATCCATGCCTTCCTCCGGGTTAGTAAATAAGTTTAGATATAATGTCAGAGTATGTTAACTTATTTGGGACAATAATTTAGATTATGTTATAGTAATTTCAATATATTTATTACATTCATTAAATTCAATATAGTACGCCCGCCCATACACATACAGTGGTACTGACCCATCCACCCGAACACACACATACAGCGATACTGACCAACCACCTGAACATACACATACAATAGTACTGAACATACACGATCAGTAGAACTGACCAACCACCCGACTATACAAGTACTGTAGTACTGACCAACCACCCGAACATACACATACAGCGATACTGACCAACCACCTGAACATACACATACAATAGTACTGACCTATCCACCTGAACATACACGTTCAGTAGAACTGACCAACCACCCGACCATACAAGTACTGTAGTACTGACCAACCACCCGAACATACACGTACAGTAGTACTGACCAACCACCCGAACATACACGTACAGTAGTACTGACCAACCACCTGAACATACACGTACAGTAGTACTGACCAACCACCTGAACATACATGTACAGTGATATTGACCAACCACCTGAACACACGTACAGGGATACTGACCAACCTCCTGAACATACACGTACAGTAGTACTGACCAACCACCCGAACATACACGTACAGTAGTACTGACCAACCACCTGAACATACACGTACAGTGATATTGATCAACCACCTGAACACACGTACAGTGATACTGACCAACCTCCTGAACATACACGTACAGTAGTACTGACCAACCACCCGAACATACACGTACAGTAGTACTGACCAACCACCTGAACATACACGTACAATAGTACTGACTCACCCAGTTAGGGTAAGTTACACGTACTGGCGAGTAAACGTAATCTTTGATCTGTGAATAGCAGATTTGTTCAACAGCTATTTTTTTATATGCATAAAATACTCTTAACCCAATAACTGGCGAAAGTGGCTGACATCTAAATGGCAAAGCCGAATTTACTGTGTTTATAGCAGCGATCTCTCGAAAATTTTTAGTTATATTTATTGTATGCCCCAGGAAGGAACTTGGCCTCACCAACAACTTCTCACCATTTATCTCGGTTAATTGCCTTAAGTCTTCTTGATCTTACTAGTCCTATCACATCACTATCCATTTCTAGTTTTTCCATCTCCATTATGCTTTTTCTGCCATTCTCCGTTTTCTGAGGTTGGTCTAAAAATTTGTCTTTAGATCTTGTTTTTAAATATAATTAATTATTTTGTGTTGTTCCTTCTTATTTAATTTCCAGTCTCAGATCCATGCATTAATGCTGGTTTTATTATGGTATGATATTATTTTTTCTATGTAACAGGATTTGTGATGTAAGAAACTTATTAAAAGAATACATGCATTTATTGGCCTGAGAGATGCAATCATTTATTTCCAGTTCTTCACTTTTGTCATTTGTTATTATTACTCCTCAGTATTGTAATTGATTAACCTTTTCAAAGTTGTGCTCTTGTACAGTCATTTCATTTATTTTTGTCCTATTTGCTCTGATTCTCGAATGAACACTAGTCTATTGCTCTACGTCCTGACTGTGGGAACATCATCTGCAAAGGCAAGTATGTATAGTTTTTAGCCTAGTTTCATTCCTATATCAGCCCGTTTGACGTTGGTTCAGCCCCGTCTCGCTTCTTGTTGAGCCTCTAGTGAGTGCTTCATTGAATAGTATTGGTGAAAGTCCATCTCCTTGTCTTATTTCCGTCTTTAACTCAAAACTCTTTGAATGTTCTCTGTCAAATGTTTATTTTCACTTTATACATGGATCCATTGAGTGTCTATAAGCTTTATCAATTTCGTAGGGATCCCAAACTTGTATAGTACACTTTTGTCTAAGTTTGTTATATGCCTTAGAAAAGTCAATAAAAAGTCCATGTGAATCTTTCTTATATTCCCAATATCTACTTATTGCTTGTTTCAAGATAAAGATTTGATCGACCTTTTGCAAAACCTGCTTGGTGATTTTCTATTACGCTGCTTTTATGCTGCTCAAAGCGGTTTTGTAAAATGTTTGACAGGACTTTGTAACCATGACTCATCAAAGATATGGCTCTTATAATTACTACAGTCTTCTTTCTCACACTTTTTATAAATTGATATAATGACTAACATTTTATAAGGTTTAGGAATTTTTCAATTACCATTATTTTAAAAGTGATTTCATGGATGTTTCTTTTTGCATAGCCTAGTATTATGTAAAGTTCCAACACTACTCCATCTTCTCCTGAATCTTTATTGTCTTTCATGGATTTCATAGCCTGTTCAACTTCTTCTTTTTATGGTTCTTCTATTAAAGGCTCTGCCTGCTGGTATATAGAGTGCTCTTTATTTGGTTCAGTTTTTCCTTTCCATTTAAAAGCTCTTCGAGTCCATGATCAGAGTTCACCCTTCTTTATTTTTTACTTCATAAGGCATGTAGTACAAATGCATTTTCTGTACAGTTCAATCCCTCTAGAAACTGGCATGCCAATGGGTCAATAAACATGTACATTATTTCTTTTGGAAACCATATATTTAATCCTGTAAGAATTATTTATTTTTCCTCTAATACAAAGAATTTTGCATAAGTTAAAAGAACTTAATTAAAATATTGTACTATAAGAAATCTATGATGTTCTAATTTTTATTAAAATTTGGCACAAAAGAATTGAATCCTTGATTATAGGATTATCCATCGAGCTGGTGGAAGAAACAACCAACTGACACACCTCTGCGCACTATCAAAACTATCATGCACACCATTGTGAAACTCAATGGTCCCGCCATAGGAGAAGTGGTCAGGAATGTAAGAGGAGTCACTTCAGAGTCTGAACTGTGGACGTATGTGCAGAAATTACTTAAGGTATTTATAGGATGAATTCTAGTGATATTCAAATACTAGCACCAATATTTATTCATTCATTAATTGCTGAATGTACTTAGTATTATTTTAGCAAAAAAATGTGTATGGATTAATTGAAACAGTATTTTCTATAAAATAGAATGCTGCAGTGTTCTCCAACTTGTGTAAACAGCATGCAACTACTTCAGATTCATAGAAAGTTATAGAAGCTTACTTGCATGACATTGAGTGATACTTAAAATAATAAAACGGATAGCTACTCTGTTCACAAGTTTCTCTTTGTCACCATAGATTCTTTCTTATCACAAAAATTGTATCAAGAAAGACAGTTAGCTATGTATATAATATTTGGTTGTTTTTTTTTCAGTCTTGTCAACAAAACTAATTTAGAATAAATTGCCAGTGTAAATTTGAATTATTTTTTTTTATTCGGAATATAACTTAATAATAAAACATATTAAATGAGACACATACACAAGTTGAGAAACAAAATAAATTATGTTTAATGAATTAATAGGGTACATGTGTTAAAATATATAAATTGTTATGGAGATAGTCTTCAGGATTTTCTAAATCTATAATAAATTCTAAAGTTCAGGTTCTGCATCGGCTTTCATAGTATAATTATTAGAATAATAAATATCTTGTGCTGACTTCAAGACTTACGGAGTTTGGTCATATTAGTATGTACGGCAAACTGTTAGACAGTAGATAGGAATGCACAAAAAACAAAAACTAGTTTTTGAAATATTTGGAGACCACTGGCCTCCTCAGTTACTGAGCAACTGGTTACACAGTCACATTTGAGTTAGGTGGATGAAGTATTTCTAACTGTAGAGCACTTGAACACTGAAATGTTTTGTCACTAATGCTTCTATTTATAGTAATGTTTATATAGGTATGGGTCGGTCGAAAGTCGGTTCTCGGTTCTATTCAGTTATTGACAAAAGAACCGGAACCGAGGGGGAAATCTCAGTTCTGCGGTTCCAGTTCTAGAAAAAGTAAAATGGGAGATAGCTTTCATATCAAAAATGTTTCAGGTATGAAAAGTGCTGATAAACAGAACAATCAAATGACATCCGCCCTAAGATAAACAATATATCTTTATCAGAAAATATCTGCCAATAGAAGCCCACCTCCTTATCATTACTGATTTGGGAATGAGATAAACAAAATATCTAAGTCAGAAAATATTTGCCTACAGTCTGGCCACTTCCTTATCAGCGTGAAAAGAGACAGATAACATTAATGAATAGGAATTCACAAGCAAAGGCAGTGAATTAAAGCCATTCAATTTTGTTCAAGAGTCCAGAGTCCAGTCTTCCTTTTTACCTGAGCTCCACCCTTGTTTATGTGACCCATTCTTACCACTTCCTGCCTGATAAAAAACACCTTGTGGAAATATTCCATTCTGTTTACAACTCATCTAACATTCTGAAATTAATGATGCTTCTAGATTTATTGTGTATTTTGAAAAATGAAAGGTGTTTTTATGATGAACTTAAGATATTAGAGTTTATTTATTTATACTTGTAATGAAAAACAATGCATACAAAATCTAGGGGACTGGGTTGATGAATAAATTTGTCTTAAAATTTGTATCAAAACTAAATAAAATGAGTCTATAGCATTTTTATTTTAAAATAGTTAAATGTTATTTTAATTATTTTTTTCTTTTTACAAAGTCTTAAAAGGTTGATGTTTTAAATTGCATAGATTTACATTTACATTTACCGACCCAAAATAGTTTATTATTTTTTAAATTAAGATAAAAATGTATACTGTAATTTCTAAAACATTTATGGTATTATTGGCTGTATAGTTTTTTTATGGATGTGAGTAGCATTTATGTTTTCTTGATTCAGTATTATCAATGTTGAGGAAAGAACCAATAGTTAATAAAAGTAATTTTTTTCAATAATTAATAAAAATAATTTTTTTTAATTAATTATATTATTATTTTTGTTTGCTTTTTATTTTTGACGTACTACAATTACATCAACCTCTTAAATTTAGTTGTGATAATTTCAATCAATTGTTGTGATTTGCTTTTGAATAAGTTTTAATACTAAACCAGACCTAAAAAGCAGGTTATTTTTAATTTTCTCTATGCTTATAAGTTTTGTAATTTCCTCATGGTACATTTCAATTGCATTCTAATTTGAGTATTATATTCCATTTAGCTGAATTTATACTTTTTTAATTTAAATTAAATAGTTTCTTTGTGCAAAAAAATGTAAACAATCATACCCTGAGAATAAATAAAATGTTACCAATTCTCTAGTTATTGTAAATATTGTATGTCATTTTATAGATTTTTAGAGTTTATTATAATACTATGCACTGTTTTTACTGACTGGTTCCATATAATTTGTTGATTTACTGGCGTAAAGGTATTGGAACAATTTTCTGAGGCTTTGTCAAAAAGTACTCAGAAACAAGAACTGATATCAGTATATAGCCGAACTGGAATTGGAAAAAAAATGGAACTGACCATCACTTGTTTATAGTTTTAATGTTGCTGCTTAGGTGCGGGAAGGATGAGTTGGTTTACCTTATATTGAGATTATGAGGTTCTCTTTGTTTTGTAATCCACTGATTGGTAATTTCCATTCTTCTGAGTCTATTGCAGTTTGCAGGGAGTGGTCTGATTACTTTGTCAGAGACACGCTATAGGATGAAACAGGTTTTTCAGTATTATTGACTTTTCAGTTAAACCTGTGTCCATTCATATGTTTGTGCATGCGTAGCAGTAAAAGAACATGTCAGTGTTCAGTGCTCTACAGTTGGCAACACTTCATCCACCTACCTCAGATGTGACTGTTTATCCAGTTGCCAGTGAAATCATGTTATAATACATGTCCCTTAAATTGTCATTTGAGAAAATATTATATTAATAGCACACTGTATATGTAATTTTCTGCTAAAATATTATGAACAAATATATAATTAGTGTGTGTGTATTAATTAACACCTGTTATTGACAGCACATAAAGACAGTGGGTCAAGAGGTACGTGAGGATAACCGAGATATTACAACTGTCAAACACAGCCGGATGTCGAAGTCTACTCATGATCAGCTCAGTGAGATCTTCCGTAAGATTGGCAAAAAGGAGGAAACCAATGAAGTAAGTTACATTTTGGGATAATTACTTAAATGAACAATTTAAACTTGTTCTATCCTAATTCTTGATTTCAAGATGAATAATTTGAAATGGAGTTGTCTTACTATTGGATATAGATTTAGTATTATAAAATATGCTTCTGGGTCACCTAACAATACAGATTAGTTAATTGGATTTAAAATTTTTTATGGAAACACTGAAGTACTATTTTAAATTATGTTTTTTGTAGGGTATGCGGTTGCTGTATGAATTTAAGCAGCAATATCCCGAAGCAGATATCACACCACATCTCCAGAGGTCGTCCAAGTTCTTCCAGGATTACATAGAAAGAGGCTTGAAGAGTATAGAAGCAGACAGGCGATTGGCAGGAGAGCCAGATGTGAACAAGATAGAAATGGAAGACAATGACTCTGGTCAATACCTCGAAAGGCTTCGAGCTTGGCAGGTGAAGGCAGGTTGGAATAATGTACCCGCTGCTGCGACTCGACCTACACCCCTCTCACCCCCACAACATCCTGCAGAGTCAGAGCCCTTGCCTGTCAGGCACTCTCAGCTGGTTAGTTGAATCCTGATGATTGTACAGCAACACATTGATTAAATTGGCTAACAATATTTTGTAGATTTTTTTATATTTAAGTTAATTAAGTTTAATCTAATTCAAATCCAACTATGAAAAGTCACTTGATTCCAAGTTTGGTTTCAATAATCTGTCTTATGGCGCTATTATCTCTCTTGATCAGCCATATAACTACCATACTTAGTTTAAAGATTTTTATATATTCAAAAAATGCACATTAATTGTGTATAATTTTGACTGAAAAGACATTAAAAATTGAAAGAATTCTTTTATTGTACTGCTAAAGTTTTAATATTTAAATGTTGCTTCTATAAATTTAATATTTAACTTTTTATTAATCTTACTCTTATTTCTATTTCATATTTTTAACTCTTTAACCTGACTAGTAATCCAGCAACATGTGCCGCATGCCATCAGTGGTAATCCTGCAAATGATGTGGGAGCAGGTTATCCATACTCAGATGAGGCAACTATTTTTGTATTGATATTTTGTCATCATACTTATAAGCCACAAGTATGATAACTTATAGAAAAGTTAAGGTTTTGTTTTCTCTGCTTTACTAAAATTCACAGCTTATTTTTGGTTTTTTTTTTCACGACAGCTGGGATTTCCAGTTGATTCCCGGCTGAGAGTGGCTACTCAGTAAAGAATTACTAAGTTAATTATTAAAAAAACATAACTCCAATCTAAGAGGAACAATTAAAAGGACAAGCAGTGCTAAACAACATCCCCACTGTTTTTAAGGATTTAAAAAAAAAGCAACCGTAATCTATTGGGAGCAATAGGAAATGTAAAAGTCATTAATAAAATATCATTTAGATCGTAGATGCGTTCAGATTATTAAAGATATGTAACGAAACAGCATCCTAAATACTGTTTAGTAACAGTCTCCTGATCCTCCTAAAAAAAGAACAATGTCAAAAATTATTCATTATCTTACATGCTACATAGAAGGTTGATCGTTCAAATTTACTGGTCCTTTGGAATGGATATAGTATAAAATTCTGCCCTGTGTTATAATTTTCATTAAGAGGGTTTTGGAATTTACTGTTATTATTAACAAAATATTTACAAATTTCAAAGAATATATACTTGAAAGTGTTAAAATTTTACTCAAAATAAAAAAATGGTCTGCAATGTGATCAAAATTTTACTCGAAATAAAAAATGGGATCTGAGTGGCTTCCTGAATAATATTCTGAACGCTTGTTTTTGAATTTTGAAAATCCTGTTAAATTGTGTGCTCTTGTGCTGCCCCAGACAACTAAACCATTCGTAGTTAAACTTTGAAAATTTGAAAAATGTTTCAAGTTTAAGTGATTTTTTTTCATAACATTATCAGAAACACAATTTGAGAGAATTTTTAGAGAAAAACAAACAGAATTAAGTCTTTTTGTCAAATTATTGATGTGCATATTGTAATTTAGTTTTGAATCTATAAAAATTCCCGGGAATTTAATTAAAGTTTGTACAACCAAGGATGAAGATGGAGGAAACTAGATTATGTTTTTAAAAGTTTTATTATATGCGTTTTTGAAGAATTTAACTTTAGACCGTTGGCGCAAACCATAAGTTTAAGCCTTCCAGACATTCCATTACATTGGTGAACAGACGTTGTGTAGTTCTGCTACTCACTAGAGCAGAAGTATCATCTGCATATTGACATAAGTTAGCTTTATTTAATTTTAAGTAAGAGGGAAGATCAGCTACGTAAACAATTCTACATTGTTTTTTTCCCAGTGAGAGTAATACGATCCTCTTTCATCCTCCACCAGCACTCATTGGTATCTGTCACAAAAATAAGAATTGAGAAGCTTTTACAAAATACTACGAATGCTATTTCTATTCATTCATTCCATCAAAATACTTCTGTCCATAGTATGAAAGGCTTTCGTTAAATCGCAAAAGGCGCCAGCAGAGGAACATTAGTTTTCAAAACCATTGTAAACTAGATCTGTGAAATTTAGTATTGCATCGACAGTAGATAAATTATTGTAGAAAACCGTATTGTTTTTTGTTAATAATGTGATGCTTTGTAAGAAGAGGAATTAACCGGTTCAGAATTAATCACTCAAGTATATTAGAACAAATGGGTTGTATAGATATGGGACAGAAGGTATCAAGATCAGTCATTTTTCTTTTTAATTGGTTTTATAATAGTATATTTCGATAGTTTTGGAAACTCCCCCTAAAGAAAGTGAATAGTTAAAAATGTAACTTAAATGTGGTGCAATGATATATGAAACAAACTTAATGAGGAATATTGGAATTTTGTTCCATCCTGCTGACCTTTTTTTTAACTTTACTGATAACAGCAACCACCTTATTCGTAAGGACTGGTAATAAGAAGAGTGTTTCCTTTAATTTCTTTAAATATTAGTGACTAAACTATATTAACTAAAATCATCACTTGCCACTTCCCTCCTACCCATCCCCCATCAGCAAACTTCATTAATACAAACTGGAAAAAACTGCATTAAAACCTGATTGTTGCTCTATGGATATTCAATATTCGTTAATAAGACGCTGATCGTAGGGATATGGGAGAATATGAGGAGTGAATGAGTGTGATAAGTGTAGATGAACGAGTGTAGCAAATGTTTGACTTAGCTCATAAATGACTATTTATTAATAGCCCAATAGCCAGGACAACAAAACCTAAAACTTCTGTTGGTCCTGATGGTCTACCTCCTTTGATTTTCAAGGCGTGTTTTGATTTATTGGTTGCTCCTTTGCTTCACATATTTAATATTTCTATCTCTAACTCTCAATTTCCTACTGTTTGGAAACGTGCAAAAGTTACCCCTATTTTTAAGAAAGGCCAGAAATGTGAAATACGTAATTATAGGCCTGTATCAATTTTGTCAACTCCTGCCAAAGTGTACGAGTCCATACTGTACAATAGATTATTTTATCACCTAAAAAGTTTTATTAGTCCTCATCAGCATGGTTTCTTTCCTGGCCGATCAATAACATCTAATCTGTTAAATTTTAGTGAATTCTGTATAATTGTAGTGTTCCTTGGATAAGGGTGGTCAAGTAGATGTCATATATACAGATTTTGCGAAAGCGTTCGATAAAGTGGATCATTTGACATTGCTTTCATGATTACATTATTTTGGTTTATCTTCTTCTTTAATAAAATTATTTGCGTCCTATGTATCCAGAAGAATTCAGTACGTTTCTTATGAAGGAGCTGTTTCATTCAATTTCCATCCCGAGTCTGGAGTTCCACAGGGGTCTAATTTAGGGCCAATTATGTTTATTATTTTCATAGATAATATCACATCATCAATAAAAAATTGTCAATTTTTGATGTATGCGGATGATCTAAAAATCTTCAAAAGTATCGATAGTGTTTCTGATTGTATGCAGTTACAAGATGATTTAGACAACCTCTTTCAATGGAGTTCCAATAATTTAAAATTTAATCTGGATAAGTGTTCTGTTATTCGTTTTTCCAAAAGATCTGACAAAAATATAGTTTACTCATATTATAATATGGGTGGCGTTCAACTGGCATCCAATAATTCCATTAAAGATCTGGGCATCACGTTTGATGAGAAATTTACCTTTGTTAATCATGTTATATCTATGTGTAAATCTTCATTTGCGGTTCTAGGCTTTATCCGTAGATCTACTAATTTCTTAAAAATACCAATTTAGTCAAACTTCTATTTTGCTTTTTAATACGATCTAGATTAGAATTTGGTTCAGTTATCTGGATGCCAGCATACGCTTACCTCTCAGATATGGTTGAGAATATTCAGAAAATTTTTTTGAGGTTTTTGTATTTCAAGGAATTTGGTCACTTCACAACAGTGATTCCATATTCGGAGCTACTATCGATATTTTATTTAGACTCTCTGAGTGTGAGGCGGAAGGTGGCTATGTTGGCTTGCCTGCATAAGCTTGTGGGTGGTGGGCTCGACGACTCGGCTCTATTGTCAAAACTACAATTCAATGTAATTGGGTTTTAATGCCTGTAATGTATGCATTTTGTCAATAAATGAATTTGAATTTGAACTAAAGGACCTACAGCCTTACGTGGAATCCGAACCACATAGTGTTGGTCTGATTTTTAGCTATTTGACAAGCTTTATACTCACTTTTCTTCTCTACACAACATCTGGACCCTTACTACTACCCAATATGGACACTCCAGACTTTTCTAGTGGTGTCCATGTCGATGGTAATCATTGAGAAGACGCTGTGACAGTATTAAGAGGACCGACCATAGAACCTATCGCCTACAATCTCCACAATAGTTTGTCCCCAAGTAGCTGGGTTACAGTCCTGCCACCTACCCAGCAATAGTGGAAGATAGTCAGTCTCTCTCTTACTACTCACCTGAGAAAAGTGCCAGTGGCACAGAACATTTGTGCAACATATGTTATTATTACTTTATTAGTTTACTACTACTGTGATTCTAATGAACTTTTATTCTTAGGTAAGTTTGCTGATGTTATATCTCTCCTAATACACTAATTTCTGGCCTAGTGCCCTTTAACCTAACCTAAGGTCGATAATTGTGGTTGGTTATTCAAGTCTAATGGTTAAGGTTCACGTACTGTGGTTGATGGTTGAGGCTGGAAGTTGGAGTGTTAGTTGCGGTTTGCATATTTATATTGAATGTTCAATCGTGTTTTTTTTTTTCTTTTGCTAGTTCACATGGGCCTACAGGCCTCTCATGAACTTTATTCAACGAGTGAAGTACCGACCGTTCAGTTCAGTTCCAGCTCAGTTGGGAATTCGAACCTTATACCTTGCAAAAACCATAGCCACTGAGCCACCACACTGGCAAAGATAGTTTACCGTTTTTGATGATGACCTTGTAGGTGTACTATTGTTGGTATGGTTGGACATAAAAAGCTGGCTAATGTTTGGCCAGTGTAGTGGCTCGGTGGCTATGGTTTCATACTGCAGAGGGTAAGGTATTAGGATGATTTTTGCATTTGTTAATGGAAAAAACTTACTTTGGCATAATTCATAACATTTCTTGAAGTTTTACCGCATTCAGGTATTGTACAAATGCTCCAACTGGAAATTTATTGAAGGACGGACCTATTGTACATTATTTTTTTATTTTGTGAGTATATGTCAAGGGATCGCTTCCTGTTGATATTACAGTGCCTTTATTTAACACAGTAACAAAACAATTCAAATGACTGCTTATACAAAATAAGGCCTGCGATTGACTAACCCAACAAGCCTTTGTCAATAAGATGTAGGAGATCTCCAAATATTATCTACATATCATATTATCAACAATTTGGAAAACATATATTCCCTTGGAAAAGAGCAATTCAATGATGTTAATGGAGGGAAGCCACATTTTTAGACAAAACAGTAGAACTTCAACTATCCGAATCAATTGGGACTGTACTCCATTCGGGTAATCAAAAATTCGAATAGTTGGATTGTACTTAAATTTTGGGTATTTTAAAGAAAGGACTTAATTTTTGGTACTATATTTATGTTAATTAATATTAAATAAAAAAGAACACTTTTACATATTATATTGCACAAATATTTTATATAAGTTATTAGAATAAAAGTCATTACTTACTGAACATCTCAATCAAAGTAACCTGTTTGACTGTCTTGATATGTTTTCGTGCAGCCAGATTGCGCATCCGCTTTACCGTGAGAAGCTGCATGTGGTTACATTCAGGTTGGCGCTCCATCCACCTTAACGCTGTTTCAAGGCCGGCAAACGCTTCACTAGCTGATGGTCCCAAATCTTCTTCAACTTCCACATTAACGTCATCTTCTTCCTCAACACTTTCTTCTCTCACATTTTCAATATGTTCATCATAACTTAAAATGTGATACCCAGGATCTGATGAGTCGCACATCACCCACTCTCTTACATCTTCAGCACCTACTTCTGAACATCCAGGAGTTTTTAGAAGAATGTTTCTTAATTCCTAAAGTGACAAGTCATCTTCATCTGTCTCCTTTTCCTTTGGTTGGGCTTCTTTTTCCGTTTTCTCCCTTTCCATTTCTTCTTTAGTTAATATGCCTTTCAACTTGTTCCATACACATCTTAGTGTAACCGTTTTAACCAGGCTCCAAGTCTCCGCCACCATGTAGCGCAGTCTTTCAAATTGATTTTCTTGTGGTTACTCAACACACATTCTTCGTCTTCTCCCTCAACTAAAATTTTCCTTAAAAGTTGTCTTCCGTATTGGCATTTCATTGTATCTATAACAGGCTGGTCCATTAGTTGTAACAAGCTTGTTACGTTTGGCAGTACAAATTTTGTTGTAAACTGGCCATTCTCTCTTTCCATCAATTCTTCAGTAGGATGAGTTGGCGCATTGTCAACAATCAAAATTACTTTACTGCCCTCTTTTCCCCAGATTGTTGGTGCTTTTTTACTTTAGGAATGAAAACTTCATCGTACCACTCGGTGAACAATGCAGCAGTCATCCAAGCCTTGGGTTGATTTTTATAATGGAGGGGAAGTTTTTTCACGTTTTTAAATGCTCTAGGCCTTTGTGACTTGCCAATCAAAAGAAGAGGTATTCTATGGTTTCCCGTAGAGTTTGCACAGTTAAGCACCGTAACACAATCTTTACTAACTTTATGTCTAGGAGCACTACTCTCCTTTTTAGATGCTAACGTGGTTTTAGGCAAAGCTTTCTAAACAAGACCGGTTTCTCAGCGTTGTGTAAAAACTGGATCGTAGGAGTCTGCCATAACTTTAAATTGTTCAATAAAATTTTCTGCAGCTTTGGGGTCCGCTGATAACCTCTCACCACTTAAATCTAGTTCACGTACACCGTGCCTGGACTTAAAATTTCTTAGCCACCCATTACTTCCTTTAAAGGATTAATAACCAAGTTTCTCAGCAAATATCTTTGCATTTTCACAAAGAATCGGACTGGAAATCGGGTTTTGCAAAAACCACTTGAATATGACATTATCTAAATCTTTGTTTGTTGCTGTCTTCATTGATTTTCTTGAAGAACTTCCATCTTCGTTTTCAAGCACTGATACAAAGTTTAAAAGTATAGCTTTTTTCTTTTTAATATCTGAAATTGTTGTCTGTCCAAGACTGTAGATCTCAGCCAACTGCTTATCGGTAACTCCTTCATCGGATTGTTCTATAATTTTCAATTGATCCGCTAATGACAACACTACACGTTTTCTTTTAGAGGCCATTATAAAACACACTCACAAACACAACAACGCAATGATACGTCACTGTCACAGTAGCAGGTCAACGACACACTGACTGATTTAATCGTAATATACAGGAAATGTGTGAAAAGGGAGAAGAAAGACAGTAGATAATAAAAGAACACCACTAAGAAACAGTAACTCATTATCCCCCCGTCCAATGCCTATACTAGCTTCGTGGATGGAAGAACAGTAGCGTGACTAGAATGAATGTCTTTATTTAAAGGCGGAGTCAGGACTATGAAGTCCTCTCTTCCACTCAACCTTGTGTAAAACTATACAAACAACATAAAATATAATTTCAAACAAACTAAAACTAAAATTCAAACAAAACTCAATTTACAAAGTGAAAAAAATTATAAACATGCAACTAATACAATTTAATATTTACTTTAATCTAACTCACTTACGAATTAATATAATCAAAAATTACATTCTCGCAGACTCATTCGCTCAGATAATCCACCATGAAAACAGTGCCCCTACACCCCTATCACTCCCGCGAGGTCCGCAAAAGTAGGTCCTTCAAGTCAGCCCTAAAACCAACGCTAGCATCCATATTTCTCAAGCTGTCAGGAAGGGGATTCCATGAACGACAGACTGAAACCGTAAATGATTTATTGAGAAACATTGTGTTATGATGGGGAATAGACAGCTGAGAAGATCCATATCGAGTGGAATGAGAATTGTTCTGGGAAAGAAACTTAAAACAATCAAATATGTACTTAAGTGAACCAGTTTTTAATATAACGTGCAGGAAAGTAAGAGCGTGATACTGTCGGAGCTCCTTAAGGAGAAATAAATTATTGAAGAAGGGTGTGACATGAGCATCACGCCTTAAATTGAAGATGAAACGAATACAATAATTCTGTGCATGCTGTAATTTATCAGAGGGTTCAACGGCCATGTCATCCATCACAATGTCACAGTAGTTAAAGTATGGGAAAATCAGAGTGCTAACTAAAATAAATTTCACGTCAAGAGGTAAAATAAGGAGCAAATTGTTTAAAACTGTGAATTCCAGAAAACACTTTGTTATAAGTCAACGATCTGATCCTTCCAAACCAAACTCCTGTTTATCAACAGTCCTAAATTCTTCACTTTATCACTGTAATCAAGATAATGGTCCATTATCTTCAACTTAGGGACAGTAGTCAAGTCAATTTTAGGTATAAGTCTAGAAGATCCAATAACGATAATCTGAGTCTTGCTTTCATTAAGTTTTAAACTTGGAGTCTGTGAGCCCAGGAAAGAATACAAGTAATGTCAATGTTAGTATCATTTACAGTATTTTAAAAGTTGGAAATCGGAAAGTGTTAATAAATCTGTAGATCGTCGCCGTATAAGTGGCAATGTGATTGTTGTATGACAATAGTTACATCGTTAATGTACAGTGAAAACAGCAATGGACCTAAAAACAGAGCCCTGGGGCACTCCTCGGGTGACAGGCCTCCAGCAGGACTCAATGTCGGCGATTCGACAAATAAGATTCAACCCAACCGACGCAATGTTATTAATTTAACCCAAGGAATGTCAATGCTAAAACCCTTAAATGTTGTCATATTTTTAGTGATTTGTAAGACTTTATTAAACAATTTGCTGTAAAATTGTAGCAAATTGTTTACAATTAGCTTTAGAAGGATACAATTTACGTAATTTTTATCAGAAATATATGTATTTAAAATATTGATAGTGGGGAAACATTAATAAAATTAAGACATTTTATAAAAATAACTTATATATAAATTATTTTTAAAAACATTTTATATAACGTTTATTGGTCATTTATGTTTATAAAATTATAATATTAGAAGAAAACTGAGATACACAAGTTGTGTATAATTTTGTGCTGAACAAAAAAAATACATCATTATATTAACCAATATTTACACAAAATTATATAAGAAGTAATAACTAGTCTAAATGTGTTGCCTATCAATGAATATGACAATCAGATTGTTCAAGTATATCTCAAATGTCACTTGAATGACATGGATCACCTATAATCACAAATAACAATAAAAACTAGTTAAAAACACTAAAATTCTCATAAAAGCACAACAACAAACATAAACAACTACCGGCTTGGCAATGGCAAACTGGACTGGCGGGTAGACAGACAGATGCGTGTGAGACATAGTAAACAAACAAAATCAACAAGCCACTGTGCCACGTAGGAAATTCGTAGAGAAAATTCAAACACACATAAACACTGGTTCACGATCTTTCAAATGACACGTATTTGAAATGGCTTTGACGTTTTATTTCGACTATAAGCGGCTGTAATCGGGTGTGCGCACATCGCCTCAAATTGAGGCGGTAACATTTTACAAATGAACTGATCACCTCAATTTCAGGCGATCAACATTCCTTGGGTTAATAGAAAATGGTTTAAATTTTCTACTAACCTGCATTGATGTAGGTTAGTAAAATTGTAGAATTGTTAGTAGAATTAGTAGTTTAGTAGTTACCTTATTGACTCTACTTTTTCTTGACACATTAGTAAATTGGATTTAAAAAAACCTTAGCTGTTCAACAAATTAATTTACTTTAAATAATTAGATTTGGCAATTTTCTATCGGTTATGTTCCTAGTAAATCACTGGAGCGGCTAACTAATTACAGTTTCTAGTTGAATAATTGTGGAAGATGCCTAATTTAGGTAAACTGTTATTAGTTATCTTTACTGCGAATTTTATAACAATTTGCATGATATATAGCCCATTAGATTAGAATTTTCAAACCTTAAAATGTTTGTTTTTCTTATCCCTGGCTCTGTAAATTTAAAATGAATTTAATAGCAATTTTTGTAATTGCAAATACTTTGCAGCTTTACATCACTTGTTGCTCCTTACAAAACTGCTCCAAATGAAAATGGAGGTAAATGTGAGAGCAATAAACAATTTTTAAGGTCTCTAGTTGACAATATTTAGAAATTGATTTTAATGTATACATGGACAGAAGAAGATGGAAGAGGCTTGTCAGCACACCCGGGAGACTGGAGCTGCTAAACCGATTATGATGATGAATAGACTATATAGAGGATATTTTCTTTTGTATAGTCTGTATGTGACCATCTCATTTTAAGTTCTGGTAAAATACTAAATCCAAAAACTTGGTTTGGTTGACCTTATTAATTTGTTTGTTTTGAATTACAACCATTGCCTGGGCATTATTTTTGTTCTTATGAGTCAAAATTAATTAAAATTAGCTTTATTTACATTAAGTAACAGATTTTTTTTCTAAGATAATTAAATATTGACATTAGATCTTGATTTGATTGATTTTCTATTTCATTGAAAGATTTCTGTGGTGTGATAAGGTGGGGTTATCTGCATACAAACATAATTTACTATTTAAATTTGAAATTGAATTTGGCAATATTTTAATATAACAGAAAAGTAAAACAGGACCAAGATTGGAGTTTTGAGGGCTTAATTTAATTGTTAATTGTTTGAGGGCTTGTTTAATCCGTATTTAATTGTTTTCATTTTTGATTTAACAAAAGTTAGTTGTCCGTGACGGAAATGTAGTTCCACATTCTGTTTCCTGTCTGTAAGGTATTATGTAAACCAGTGCAGTGTCACTCCTCCAATCCGTAAATTTTGTAGCCTTTTAATAAGATTACTATGATGGACATTGTCAAATGCTTTACTGAGATCCATAAAAATACTTCCAACATGATTACCTAGGTCTACAGCATTCAAGATAGACTTTAAAAATTCAGTCTCCGCGGTGATGGCAGATTTGTCTGAGCTAAACCTATGCTGTTCATTATGATATTAGTCTACAAAATTTCCATTAACTTAATATAATACATTACACGCTCATTTTATAATAAGTTGGCAATATCGATAATGGGCGATAGTAGGATCAGTGGTACAGCTTTTCTTAAAAACTGTTTGTATTTTAGAAACTTTTAAATCTGTTTTGAAATATACCACTAACAAAAGGAGAGTTTATCATGTTCATTAACCTTTCTAATGCCACCATAATTTGTCATGGTGATGCCAAGCCAGCATACACTTGACATGGTGATACCAAGCCAGCATACACTTGACATGCTAAAAACGACAGACATATTTTGGATAAAATGTAATTTTGCTTAAAATTTCATGGCATTTTTATCAAACGTCATACAGTACTGAAATTAGTCTTGTTTTCTTGGGATAGAGTTGTACTATAATATAACAATGAAAGATATAAAGTTTAGCAATTTTTAGGTTTTGTTTTTACAAACTTTTTTAGTGTTAGTTTTGTAGTTAATGCTATTATACATTCCATAAACTTTAAACACCACCTATGTTAGTTTTTTATCTTTTAATACATTTAACTGTTTGCACATACACAAAATTTGAAGCATTTATCTTAAAAAATTGAAGACTTGTTGCATTTTTTCTGATATATACACATTCCAAGTCACATTTCACCATAGTGCCACTAAATTTTTCATTTGAAGTTCATACAAAGTTGTAAAATTCACTATTTCTATATGTTCCTTAAGTACTATAGAAAGAGTCTACCAAGTTTCATGGAATTTTATTGAAATAAAAGACTTCTTATACAAAGAATAGCGATTTTAGCGTGTCTACTTACGATTGTTATATAGATTGTTGACGTTAAAAGGATTAACGGTTTAATCAATTGGTAATTTCCAATTTTTTTTAACAGGCAAATGGACTTCAACATATCCAGCAAATAATTTATTTTAATAAGATGATATAATTTGAGTTAGATCAATTTAATTTAAGGGCCTTAAATGCAGGCGCTGATTAGGTGACATTTGAATATTACTGCTATAGTTAATAAAATTAGAAATATTTGGAACTATACTACTATCTATAACATTTATAAAATGATCATTAAATATTTCATAAACTTTATAGGGGTCAGAGCACATTTGACTGTCCACAACCAAACTATGTTATTTTTTTTGTTTTATTTCTAACAAAATTCCTGTAAACTTATTATTTTTTACAGGATATAAGCTCAGACAGTATATCGGCAGATGAAACGGAAGTGGAAGCCCTGCGCAAACGACTTGAGAAGGTTAGGAGGAGTGCACTCAGATGAAATCATGTGTATTCTGATTTTGTACAAAAACCTCCATCACTTATTATTTAAGTGTTAATGTTTGTTATTGTATTTATTTGTAACCTATAGGAAATCTGTAAAGTAGCTTTAATGGCTCTAGAATTACAGTGTTAAGAGTCCTCAACAGTTTTATCCAACATTTAGTGTAATTTACAAAAGTAGATTTATTCCTCCTACAAATGTTTTTCAGTATTTTTATGTGATTCAGCTTACTAGAACAATAATATTCATTCATTGTGGGTTTATTTTATATACTTTGATAGTATCCCAAATATGATTTTGTTTATTTAAAATGATGTTTTTCTGCAAAATAAAGAAATTTTAGCATTAATGAAATATTATTTTTAATTGTATTTGATTAAATTAACTTTTATTACCGATGCATTCCAAATTGTGCAATACTTTCAAAGTGTAATAAAATAAATAGCGGGTAACTATTGAAACAACTTAATTTTATTTTGTAATTATTCAATTGAGTTGTAATAATTTTGTTAAGATTGCCATCTTAAGATAATGTTCTAAATTAAAGCTATTTGCTTTTCAGCTAAATGCACTCAAAGCAATTGGATAAAAATAAATAACCACATATCGACAATAGGTTGTTCTAAAACTGATTGATGGAACTTATATTTTTTTAAATCTAAAACCAGGCTTTTTTAGCCATTGATTTTCTTGTAGAATAAAAATTATCTGAACAGTAAACAAGTTTTTTGAAATGTTCATAGTAATATTTTTCTTGTTGTATAGAAAATATGAGTGGATAAATACAACGCTTTACCCATTGATTACAAGGCATGTCCAGAAAGAAAGGATTACTTGTTTCACACTCCTGCTGTCCACACGCTTTAGTGCTTAATATAATGCTACAATGTTACTAAAAAGAAACGATCCTTACTTTCTGAATATGTCATTTCATTTTAAAAAATCAAACATTTATCTTTTTAACTAATGTGAAATTGCACAGACTACTAACATATTTAGTCTATATAACGTTTACTGATATTGGCTAATCTATCTTTTCATGGCTTGTATCTTAATAATAATTGCTCATAATGGGAAAATTAAAATGTTTATTCTTATTTACTTGTACGTCGATTAATAAAATAATTAGCAATTAAAAATGATTATATTTGATTTCATTGACATATATGTTAACAACGGTATTTGTAATTAGAATCACATGAAATGAACTATTGCTATGTGTAGTGTTTCATGTGCCAAGTTTCAGAGTTAAATATTTTGTAAATTTTATAGACTAACTGTTTGTTTAATCATATGTAGAGGCAATGTGTAATCCCAAAACAGTTAAGTTTATGTCAGGGTTGGTGCTATTTGTATTGTTACAGGGCCATTGGTTCTAGGTTTTGTGATTTTTAACATATTTTGTGCTTTCTGGCCACATAGTCTTGGTTGAATGAACAAATTGGAAGAAAGGCACTGCTTACAATGTATATCACTTAAAATATCATAGATGGAGTTATTTTCATATGTTGTAAATCCTTAAAAATCGGCAGAATGTTATAAAATTTTCATTTTGTAAGGCAATTGTAAAATAACTAAAGCATTATTGTACATTAATTTAATTAGTCCTAATATATATTTTTTTAATATTGTTGAAAAAAACACTATTTACAATTTTTCGTATCTGTGATGTGCTGGATTGTTATTATTATGTGGTCAATAAGCATTAAATAAATGTAATTACAGTTTTTTTTTTAAGAAAATTGTGATGTCGACTTTTCTGTGTACAATATACTGACTCTTTTTTCAAGAGATTTGAGTTTTGTATTACAGTTAGTATGTATCAAAGTCAATGTTTTGTGTGCCCCTGTTAGTTTTTCTTTTTAACCAGTTTTCTTTCAAGTATAATAATATTGACTGATTTTTCCCATTCCTTGTCACTAACATTTTGGTTATATTTATATTTAATGTGTAATGTTTCCTTCAATTTTTTATGATTTTTTTATTTTATAACTAATAAGTATAATTCCTTAGTAATGTGTTATGAATACATTTTTATTGAGTTTATGAGTCATTCATTTCTCCTTTAACCCTTTCGTTCCCGCACATTTTATTCCTTGATGTAATAAGAATCTCAAGTTCCTTATATAGGTGAATAAAAGCATTTTATTTCACTAATAGTTTTATATGTGCAAAATGTTAAAAGCTTTACCTCGACATTTAATTATCTGAGATTTCTTCATTTTTACTGGAGAGTACAATGACTTTTTCACTACACATGTAGTGAAGTATTACACTAAAAATGGGAGATAAGTCACAGACAGTTATTCCATGTTTAATTGTTTTAAATATACAGAAGAACTTGGATAATTTGAATCTGAAAGGACCAATGAACAAATTTGAACTATCCAATAATTCAAATTGTACAATAATGTTGTTTATTTTTAATACATTGCCTCTTGACACTGTGTTATGATTTATTTTCTTATGACATAGTCCTTTTTTATTATTTTCATAGTTTCTTGCTTGAATACTACTACAATGACCATACCATATATCAAATGCATGTCTGCCATTTCTGAGTTGGTAAAGTTGTTTATTACATTATCTGCCATTATTTGTTAATAAAAAGAAACTATGAAACTAATAAAAAATAACTATGTCATAAGAAAATAAATTAGGTTAGGTTAAAGGGCACTAGGCCAGGAATTAGTATATTAGAGAGATAGGACATCAGCAAACTTACCTTAAAAGACAAGTTCACTAACATCAGAGTAGTAGTCACAAACACAAAATACATAAAATCTCACAAATTTTCAACACCACTGGCATTTTCTTCAGGTGAGTAGAGGGAGAGAGAGAGAGAGACACTGAAATGACTTCCACTATTGCTGGGTAAGTGGCTGTGGTGGGGGGGTGTACATCCATAGAGCAACACTCAGGTGTAGATGCAGTATTTCAGTTAGTATATATATAAAAATATATATGAAGTTTGCTGATGGGGAAGGGGTTGAAGGGAAGTGGTCTATCTTATGTTCAGATTAGGTGGGTCACGGGATTTTGTTATCCAATAAAATAAATTACAAACACTAACTAATTAAAACTAACAATACAATAAAAAAAAAACAACAGAAACACTCACAAAAAACGTGTACAGGACAGTGTTCTTATTGTTACTAATGAATAATGCCAACAAAGGAAACCAAACCTAATATTAATTACATAAATAAACAGCTGTTCATATGAAATAGACTGACATGAAATCAGCTGTTCAAAGTACACTCATATTTAAAACGGCACTAGCCTTTGGTTAATGCGGTAAAACAGTTTTACATTTTTCTGCATAACTCGGCTGTTCTTTGTCCTTTTTTGATGAAACAAACGCTGTGAATATTATAATAAGATGTACTAAAAAATATTATTCTGGCATTTTGTTTGTAAAATTAGTCAGTTTTTAGATATTTCGGTTAGAAAAAAATAAACGTCCGCCATTTTGAAACGGGTAATTATTTATTTTTTATATTTTGATTAAAAATAGATCTACAATAGGGTAGTAAAATCATGAAGTTTCGCAATTGTACCTTCAGTGGATCCAAAGTTAAGAATTTTTATGTAAAAAACAAAGACAGGAAAACTAAAGGTTTTAGGACATACCTTCATATGACGTTTTTTGCTCATTTTTATATGTAAAATAACATCCCAAATTATTGAAACCCTTTTACTGAACACCCTGTATATATATCGTATGATTTTTTTGTTAGCTAGCATTATTATTATTTTATTTTTTTTTTTTTTTTTTATTTAAAATTGTGAAGAAGCTGAGTTTCATAGTTGGACAAAAAGTCCACAAGTCATTACTATATAATAAAAATTAAAAATAAATAACAATGATCTCCTGTCACAAACCTAAATTCAAGCCATTTAAGACCTGCTTCACTGATTCTATTTATGCTAGCTAATCCCTCCGTAAAACAGCACAAGAGGCACTCTGAAACTATGTGATCCATTGTTTGGATAGACTCCTTGCAATGACTGATCTACTGTCGATCCCCATTTATATTTCCAGTAGTTCGAAACCGATTCATGAATGACCACTCCCTACAAGGGAATTCATCCCACCTACAGGTATTGACGGATCGTTAATAAGGAACTTATTTCGTCCATCAAAACGGTTCCACGTTATAGCCCAGCTAGTATTGGGCGAGAAATTTGATCTGCTCAACTGGAAAGCAGTACTTAGAGGTGGGTTTGGAGATTTTAAGCGACCGTTCTGACGTGGGAGATCCTGTGTAATGGCCAATGGGGAGGTGTGGGGCATTCAAGATCTTATTGAATTCTTTACGTAGTGCCTCCTGACGTCTTATTTCTGGAGGGGCTATATTGCAGAGCACCAGGAGCCAAGGTAGTGGAGTTGCCATGAGAGTACCACTAATAACTCACATGACATCAATTGCTTTTGTATGTGCGCTATTTAGCCATACAGGAGCACTGTATTCAACAGCTGAATAAACCAGTGACAAAGCAGTAGTACGCAGGATGTATAAATTGGCTCCCCAAGTTGTTCCAGCAGTATGATGTAGTACATTTGCCCTGGCTTTAATTTTAGCTGCTTATTTTTGAAGCTGGCTTTTAAACGTCAACGATTGATCTAACGTAATACTCCCAGGTGCTGTGGATGGTCATTGTGGTGGAGTTTTACACCATTTAGAAAGATGTTTAATTTTCGTATAGCCAGTCAATTACTTAGGTGGAAGCAGGCTACTTCGGTTTTTGATGGGTTAGGATTCAGCTTCCAGGTTTTAAAATATCCTTTAGAGTTGCAAGATCGTTTGTGAGCGTTTCTTCAGTAGCTGTGATGTCCTTGTGTTGTTAAGCTAAAGCAATATCGTCTGCATATATAAACTTTCTTGACTTTGTGATTGGGATGTCAGCAGTATACACGTTAAATATAATTGGAGCAAATACGGACCCCTGTGGCAGACCATCCTTCAGCTGTCTATATGAGCTTTCTTCACGATCTATATAACCTTTATTAACCTGGCACTAAGCAATGACCTAGAAGACGCAAAAGAAGGGGACAGGGAAGGAGGATGTGGAACTTTAATAACAAACCTTTGCTCTATACTGTGTTATAAGCCGTTGTGAGATCAACAAAAGCTGCAGATGTTTTTATTTTGTTTTCAAACCCATTCTCAATAAATGATGTCAGAGCCAGGATCAGGTCGTAACAACTTTGGCCAGGGCGAAAACCAGCCTGCTCAACTGGAAAATTAGGATGGGAATGGGTGATATTCTGTTGTATAACAGTCTTTCCAGCAACATATAACAAACACTAAGAAGATATATAGGGCGGTAACTTTCCAGTTGTTCAGGGTCTTTGCAGGACTTCAGAACAGCTACTACTTTTTAACGCTTAAATGCTTTTGGCAAATTGCCTGTACCTAGTATGTTACTGTAGAAAATTTGAAGCCATCGTTTTACTTTGCTACCAGCATGCATAAGAAATTCCGGAAAGATACCGTCCTGACTGGCTGCTTTCCCGGCGGAAATCGCCCTATCTATCTCTTCCTCCGTGACATTTCTGGTGACTTCCAGGGGTGGCAATTGTTTCTTTTTAATTTCATTTAACTTGTAAAGCACATGTTTGTCAGAAGGATGGCGGGCTGACTTCAATAAGCTTACTATCCGTGTAGCTATATTTGCAGCCTTCAGGTGGAGCACTTCTCTTTGATTTGGAAATTTACCAGTAGAGTGTTTCCTTAAAAGTAACCACGCTTTTCTACTTCTGTGGGTAAAGTTTATATCTTCAACAGTTTTAACCCATTTTGCTCTCCTGGCACTGTGTGCAGCAGCAGATTAGCTGTGTTTAAGTTTTCAGTGGCATTAAACTCTTTGTAAAGGTCATCTGATTCCTTACTCCTACCTAATGTATACTCCTTTCTGTATCCACTCGGTATGCAAGCTTTAGCAATGGACAAGACGAGACTTGCGAAACGATCGTAATTTCTTATTGTAGGAGGAATGAACTTGATGCTATCATCAAGCCCGGTGTTAAAGGCCTCCCAGTGTGCTTTATTAAAGTTCCATCTAGGCCTTGGAAAAGATCGAATTATGGAAATTTGGTATCCCAATGAAACCAGCACAGGCCTATGTTGAGAGTGGGGAAAAGCATCAAGAACTTTCCTTATTGGTTTTGGGCTTGATGATTGTTCACATGAGCAGAAGCTTAAGTCGGGAGAGTAACCTCAATGCCAACTAGCTGAATAAAAAGTGGCTGAATCTTTAGCATCAAAGATCAGGAAAAGGTTGTTTATTTCTGCCCAATCAGTAAGCTTTCTACCATTCTCATCGTCGGTGTTTTAGCCCCATTGGCAATGGTAACTGTTAAGTCTCCCAAATAGAGGACAGGATATTTAAAACTTGGCAAAATCGTATCGTCAGGCCACTGGATGTTGGGAGGCTTGTAAACATTTACTATTGTAGTTTCTGACACTTGGATTGCCAAGAAAAAGATGTCACCATCAGAGCTCTTATGGGTAATTCGGTAATTGACACGTTGTCCATGTCATTCTTCACATAAGTTGCAATGCCATACACTCTATGTCCAATAAAATCGACAAGTCTGTATCCATGAATATTGCCTCTTGCATATTGTTATCTTCGATATGTGTCTTTTGGAGTGCAAGGATATCTACATTGTTTTCTAGAAGAACCCTACTGATGCACTCACTCTTCGCCTTGCTTAAACCGTCAGTGTTAAAATGGACTACATTTAAAACAGAATCTATTATTTTGAAATTAGTTTGGTCATCAAAAGGATCTTTTTTTATTTTGTGTGTAGCTGCCAAAGCTGGGAGATCACACATTTGTGACGGTCCAGCAACCAGGTTTGTTGCTCGTTTATAACAACCCAGGGGATACATACAGCTTTTAAGATTTGCTGTGGACGCGAACAACATTATCCCCCATTCAAACATTAAGACCCCTTTTATGCAGCACGGTGAGTGATGGGCATAATGTAGAAGCATTGCTTTATATGGGTCCTTTTATGCATCGTGCGAGTCATGTTGTATAGGTGGGGGTGTGTTTAGTTTGCTCCAGTTTCATTCTGAGGTAGTAGAGCTTGTTTGCAGTCATGTAAGACATTAACATTGAAGTCCTTATAGAAGCAGTGAAGTCTCGACCGGTGATTTGGGATTGTGCAAACGAGGAATACAAACACAAATTTAAGAAGAGAATACGGGTAGAAGTATGTGCTGCGATTTACCCTGATTTTACGAACAAAAGTGACATTAACCAGAACAATATACTGTAGGTAAGTTTAATTATCACACTTGGGTCCATCATCTTACTCAAGAGGAGTAAAACTGAGATAGGCAACTTTTTCCCAATGCAAACTGAGGTAAGGACAATACTCCCAGCAAAATAAGTAGTTAGTGTTTTAGGCCCCTTTTACGCAATGCATCAAGCGATGACCGTCGTGTGCGTGTCTTTTTGCACCCGGAGAACGTGTGACATTTTATTCTCGCGTCGGACGACGTCCACACAACGCACGTCGCTCGATGCGCTGCATAAAAGGGACCTAAAACACTAGCTACTTCTTCACTTGATTTCCAGCATTCTGGAAAGAGAATAGAAGGCATTTCACTCTATTCGAACTCAGTAACCAGAACTACAGGTCGTCCTCAACTCATTCTACACTCATGCAATCATTCATATTCACACCTTAAAATATGCACGAGCCATGTTAATGTCTCATATCTGAATCTAAAAGTCATAGTATACATTACCTTTATTTAGGGTGTAATGTATACCGAGTATGTAATGCCACCGGTATACCGAGTGGCCTATTCGTCCATCTCTTCTTCTCACAGTTAAAACGTCAAGGAAAGGCAGACTTCTGTTATTCTCGATTTCCATTGTGAATGGAATACCGGAAACCTACACATACCAATAGATATTTAAATGCTGCTTCCCATCATCATCCGGCACAGAAGAATGCAGTTTTAAACACTTTAATCAATCGAGCCATTCACATTTCAGACCACAATAGTTGGAAGAAAGAAAGACAAATATTACATTCAACATTAAAACATAATGGTTATTCAGTTAGAGAAATCAATAATACTAATGGAAAACAGTTGAAGAGGAAAGAACAAGACAATAGAATAGATACAAGACAAGATAAGGATACCTCAAAAAAGGTGTAAATACCTTACATAAAGGGAACAACGGAAAAGATTGGCAGGCTATTAAGTAAATAAAATATAAAAACCATTTACAAGCCACCGAATAGATTAAAGAATTTTCTGAGGCCAGTCAAAGATAAAATTCCACTAGCTATGCCTGGAGTATATGAAATACCTTGTAGTTGCGGGTCAGTTTACATAGGGGAAACCAAGAGGTTAATTTCCACAAGGATTAAGGAACATATAAGGCATACTAAGAATGAAGATACGGAAAAGTCTGCTGTTGCTAAACATAGCACAAAAAGTAATCATGGAATTTTATTTGACAAAACTAAAGACCTTGCCAACATCCCACATTACTACCCGAGAATCGTAAGGGAAGCCATAGAAATATATAAAAGAAGAAATAATTTTAATAAGGATGTTAGTATACGGTTGCCAAAGACATGGGAACCCATTTTAAGTAAATTGAAATAAAATGGAAGTCAGCCATATTGATTTTTCGGCCAATGACCGTAAGTCACGTGGTTCGTGCCTCCGCCCCCCCTCTCCAGCATACCTGCCAACCAGTCCCCACCCCACCACCTGTTATAAAGCTGGAAGGTCACTTGCCGCTTTCAGTCTCAGAGAAACCACTGAGGATGCCACATCACAGTATGGGCGAAACGTCTGGTCATCTTGTAAATATTGTAGATAGTACCTTGACGCAGTTGTCACCGGAAACTGTAGATTCTAGTTATGACACCGGCCGCTTAAGCCTAAGTGAGCAGCTCACTATCTTCATAAGGTATATTATTACTGAGAGTAAAATTAATGAACAGTCTACTTCCTTTTTCCTTCTGAAATACTGCAGTGCTGAAGAAATATATAAAAAAAAAAAAAAAAACAATAGAGAATAAGCTAACAAATGCAGGGTTGCCCTTCAATTCCTGTGTAAGTTCTAAGATGGAGCAAGTGTTATGAGTGGTTCGTATGGTGGGGTGCAAGCAAAAAGAGGACGTGCAATCAACTTGCAGTTCACAGCAAGCGTGACAGCTGGAGGGGCCAACTTGTCACATTGAAGTTGGCCAACTACTAGAGGACGTAACTATGTTGGTTCACCAAGAATTTACCAGTACAATATGGACTCGTTCATTTGTTGTATTCAATTTTTTCAGCTGAAAAAGACTCCATATAGCATATTTTTGTTGAATATAATTAGCTGAAGGTACTGTTGGAAACTTACCCCGTTACTAAGCTTTCTCATTACACATTTGACTCATTGTGTAAATGGAATGAATCAAACTTAAAAATTATGTATTAATCAAATGTGTAATCTAGAACAATAATGAATATTAAAGTTTTTACTATCAATTGAGGCAGTCAACAGAAAAATGGCATGTAAGCGAAATGTGTGTTTTGAAAAATTTAAGTTTAAAGTTTACATTTGTGTACACAGTCATTTTCTCATTAATAAAATAAAACACTATTGCAATAGTAATGAAATTTAAGTGTTCCATATACGGTATTTAATATTTGTCTTTAGAAATTTTTAAAAACAAAATAATAGTTAATAACAAAAATAATAACTTCAATACTTTATATGTCTATCATATTTTCAATATATTTTATGTCTTCTTCCGTCAAAAACTTGAAAAGTACTTTGACGTCAGCAACTTTTTTGATTTATTTCTGGACGAGGCGACTTCACTAAAGATACATTGTTATAATCTTGTACAGCAGGTTTCCATACGCTGAAATTTCATAGTTCTCATTGTATGTTTGAGAATACATACTGGCCCCATTACTTAAATACTTTATAATGACATACTTCATAATTTTAAAAGGGGATTTGTTTTTGGGTTTATTGTAAAAAAACAATATAGCTCCAAGAACACATGCCATTCTTGTAATAAGTCTGGATCCATTATTGAATCAAATGGCACACTTTGCTTGCACATTATCATTACAGTTAAATATGGTTTTAACTTTTATGTGTCTCCATTCAGTTGGCGTTGAAGGTACTACATCTTGGAATACTACACCGGGGCTCTTAGAGTATCTTGACATCCTTTTTATATTTGTATGGATAACACTGACGACCACCATGTTTCATGACTTAATTATTAAATTATTTCACAAAATTAGTTACTTTTTAAAATACAAAACCAGCAATTATACAAAAACTATAATATAAAGAAACCAACTTTGAATTTAAAAGTTGTAGAGAATTGTAAGCTCCAAAAAACTATGCTTTCAGAATACTATTTCGTCCAGCCTGATAATTAAAAAGTTTTTATTCTGGGCACTGAAATGCTAATCTTTCACTTTTAAGCCCTATTGTTAAAAAACTATAATTATTAAAACATTTCTAGTAGATTCATTAATTACTTCGATTAGTTACAAAACTTTTTTACGCTGGTCAAACTTACCTGACCAACAAATAAAAAATGACCTCGCTGCTTGAAAATTCCATGTCTCGGCTTTTTAATGAATTAAAATGAGGTTTTCGTTTCAACGCTTATATAAGTTATTTGTCACAACCACGTTATAATAAACATTTACCATTATAATACTTGTTTCTTCCTGTAAAAAACGATATGCCACATATGTACCTTAAATTTAGTTTTCTTGCTACAACGAGCGTTGGAATCTGGTGGCGCAGAGCTGTAACCCAGCTACTATGGGACAGAGTGTTTAGGAGATTGTAGGCGATAGGTTCCATGCTCGGTCCTCTTCATACCGACACGGCGTCCGCTTAACGGTTGCCATTGATGTGGACATTACAAGATAAGTCTGTGGTGTCCATATTGGATGGTAGTTAGGGTTCGAATGTTGTGTAGGGTCTGACTAAGTGTCAGACTTGTCAGTTAGCTGTAAATCAGACCAATACTACGTGGTTCGGATTCCACGTAAAGCTGTAGATCCCTTAGTTGCCCTGTCTGTTGGGCTATTAATAAATTGTCCATTCTGAGGAATAGTTGAGCTCAGTTAGTAACCAGACTACACTCATCCTACACACATATCATTATTCATATTCGCCTTAAAATACGCACAACGTTGTGTCGGCGTCTCGTTAGTAAGTAAGAATCTAAGAGCGAAACCATGTTTTGTATGGCCGAGTCGCCTACGTTTTTAATATGGCAAAATTTATATTTTCAACCACTAAAATTAAACCCTATTTATTGGAAATGTAAAAATCTTATAATTTTCTGGGGTCGACATGGTTAAATCTACCTTCAGTCCAAATTTCAAAATTGTACTCTTGTATTAATTTACCTTTTCTGTAAATAATTAGGTAAGGTTATTGTTATCAAAAGTTATAATAACTTGAATCTCCTTTTACTAAATTTTAATAATTTATCAGTTACTTTTATCTTTGTACAATTATTATGTAATTGTATATTAATCGATGATTTGTATTTTAAATTTATTTTATCCATTACAGAACACATTTAGAATGGGGGAGGGGGAAGTTAATGAATAACCTCAACCTGACAACAGTTTATTTGCTTCACTCTACTGTTATAATTGTTCAGCGTCTGCTTTTTTACCTGTTACTAGTTTTTATATTTTCATTTTATTTTGATTACAGTTTTAAAATTTGAAAATTGTAATTACAATAGATATCTTAGATAACTTTGATATCTGGATAACACGTTAAAAAAGCACATGGAATAAATGAATACTGGTACTTAGAAGTATAATAACACTGGTATAATATAACACTTAAAATTTACTACCAAAATAATTCAAATTACATTTATATTTATAGGGAAATAAGTAACACCAATGAAAAATAAGGTTAACATTGTAACATTTGGTACAACATTTACCAAAGTGGAACCTAAAAAATAAATTTTAAATTTAAGAAAACGTTTGGAAATGTATTTATGATTTTTCCTCAAATTTTCAAATTTTTCTTTAATTTGTTAAGTATTTTGACATTAATTAATTGAAATTGATCATATTGATTTTGGTACTGCTTTTAGTAGGAACCTTATCTGTGTATTTGAATATTATAGTATGGGACAATGTCTGGTACACTGACATAGTTGGGTGACAATTTTAGCAAAATAGTCTATATAGCTCACTTCTCTTAGTTTTTCGAATTCAATCGTCCATAGTAATCGACTATACTAAAGCTCAAATTAATTTAATGAACACCATTGTGGAGTAAACAATATACATAGCTGTGTCTGAATTATCTACCATATGTGTACAGTATAAACCAAACAACTGCCGTGAGTCCTTTATTTCAGATTCGGCTGTTTGCTCTCGGTGAGCGCTGTTGCCAGTTCTCACTATCAGGACTAGTGATGGGCCAGAAATCACGACCTGTGATTTGATCACCGTGATCAACCTCTTAATCAAAGGTTAAAATCTCAGGTCTGGCAAGTGAGCGGGAGCGGTTATCACTGCTCAGCTAAAAGAGCAGGTAATCCCATCACTAATTAGGACTACGCCCTACATTGTACAACACTGTACAGCGCTGGCCATCCAATCCGCCCAGTAATGTGTTTAGTTGCTCGTCTGTTTGGATATTCCTCTACTTGCATTACTATTGCATTACTATTGCCTACTATTACAAATCAATTATTCTTCCCTTGCATTGATTAACAATAAGTTAGTCTAGCAATAGCCCTGCTAGGGCGGATACTGTTTATTCATCACTATTTCCTTATTAATAATAAAAAAAATTAGTATGTATGCATAGTATTGTAAAATCACATAATTTCCAAATGCAGTGAAAATCATAACAAGAATTTGAAAAGATTTAATTATTACTTCAGCATCAAAGTATAGCACGTAGTGTATAAAATCTTAATATATAAAAATGAGTACCTGAAATTGTTGTCATTTCATCACTTGACAACAATTTCCTGACAATGGCTTAACAGATTTTCCTCGTCTTTTTTCAAAAGTTTACTAATTTTTCGTAGAATGTCCTTCAGGAAAGGAAAATGAAAAAAAAATCACAAGGAAATTGGAAATTTTTGGGAAACTGTCCAAGGAGTTTTAGTTTGATTTGTTTAATAACAAAACAAACAAAAAGAAAATTTGAAACACGTCATGTAAATGTTTCTGCAACTTATTTATATTCGTTTATATAAACATCTATTTTATTTTATTTCTTGTCAATAAGGTGGTTAATGAAATAGACTTTTGCATCCTGTCAAAAATAAACATGCTGTATGAAATGTTGGTAAATAAAATTAATTTTATATTGAGATATATACCAATATTCATACAGTATATTATATTAGTATATATAATATTTGTATATTAGTTTTTGACTGAGTGCAATGCAATTTTGTCAGTCCTATTTATATTATAATTCTGTTTATCGTATGGGTTAAAAATTGTAGAGTTCGCTCCAGGAAAGGTTTTTGGTTTGGCTTTATTCACGTCTGACTCTAGGGCTCCGCCCCATTGGCCTTTAAAGTGTCAATATTACTCTTAAGGAGTGATTTTATTCATTTAATTAATCATCAGCTGTAAAAAAATTAAGTGAATTGAAAACTTTTCAAATACACCCATAATTAGGTTAAAGATATTTTTCTCTCGATTCCTAATATACCATCAGATCTTTGAAAAGACTATATTGTGATACAGTCCAAATGTCCCAACAAAGCCGCAGGCCGAGTTGCACAAAGGTGTTAAATGCAGTTTCCAAGCGAGGCTGCAGGCCGAACTTCCCTCACGAGCGCAGGGAGTGACGGGTTGGCACGCGAAGCTATCATTAATAAACTAAAAAATTACTGTTTATATGTTAATCCCGTAGCAAGACACGGGTAAACAGCCAGTATATGATACGAGTCTAATATAAATAATTATAGCGTTTGTACTACTACAGACTATATCATTATGTCTAAACGTAGAGACTGCTAATTCAAATATGTTCATTATTATATAGTAGAGCTGAGCAGCATGGAGACATTTCTAGATTAATATAAAAGTAACAGATGTTCAAACGTAAATAGTGGTATTTATAATATTTTAAAAGCTCTAATGCAATGTTTATAATGTTCATGAGATTATAGATATTTCATAATATTAGAATTACGTTTGTATTCAGTGGAAATTTAGTTTGATCTGTGTGTATAAAAACGAGTGTACGTGTATGTCTCTTTTCCTCTATGCATTACTACACCATTTATCCTATCGTTATGAAACTTTAGGAAGTTATATAGTCCCCCCCACCCCGAACACAAATTTATAAAATAACATAACAATAATAAAAAACTTAGTTGCGTAGGAATGCAACTACGTTTTTTATTATTAACAGAAGGATCTGTTAAAGTTAAGAAAAATGACAACCCTTCACGCAAACTGCACACAATCGCCGCTCTTTTTAAAACTAAATAATATATTAAAATAGGTTGGATATGGTATCTTTAGTTCTACGCTATGTACGAATTTCATTCAAACTTCCACGTATTCTGGAAAAACAGCAATATAAATTAAGAACACGTTTATATGTGGGCAGTTTTAATAACACAGTCTTAATTAGCGAGCGCCGAAAAGCAGAGTAACTATCGTGTGAGCGATGTAGGGTTGCCATACGTCTACTCTCCGTTCACACTTTAGTTGAGACTGTGGGCGCTGAATTACCCATGCAATTGTAATGGAGCTTCCACGCTACTAGCCAAGTACAAAACATTCACAGATTCTGAATTTATATCAGACAAACATACCGCTACGTTAGTTTTAAGTAGTTTTTTGTTAGTAATTTGTGCGTTGTAATAAATTACCAAATATTAAAAATATATAAAATAAATCAGTAATGTTGTTTTAATTTACAAAGCTGATTATAACTACAAAAAATATTTACTCAAAAAAATCTTCGTCATTTTCAAATAAAGGAAATCTTACGAGTATTTTATAACGTGTCTATTGTTTTGTTTTGATTTTTTATACTCATATTTTTTAGTGTTTTCAAATTTAATAAATTAATGACAAATTATGTTGCCTTTATTAAATACAGTTACTGTAATAGATATTAACTGAGCTTTAATAAATACTCTGCTGTCGATATTAATTAATTTTAAATTCATTTTATATGAATTATGATTCCCACTATCGATGACAGTTACACTGAGAGCGATATAAAACGTTGTTTTTTTATATGTGATGTATTTAGGATAGACAGTAGCGCGGCGACCGTCCATAGCCCACACAGTCTCAACTAAAGTGTGAACGGTGAGTAGTTGAACTGGCTGAAGGCTGAAACCAGTCATATTTTCCTGTAGAGATTACTTTTTTAGTAAAGAACCATTGTTTTTAATGGCTTCAACAATTCAGTACATGACATGTCACTGTAATCTTTGATGCTCAGAATAGCTTCTACCCTCTCCACTGACAGTCTATTCCGATCATTTTTAATTAGTAAAACAACTCATTCAACTGATGCTGATGTACTGGGTAGAGAAAGAGCAAACTCCAACACTCTTTCAAAATGTTCACACTTATTTTCGGCCAAGTTCAAGGGTTAAACAATTTTTTTAAGAGAGGGGAGTGTGTGATAGTATAATAATGTATAATATATGAGTCATCATACAACACATAACCTCTCACGATTGACGATTGCTAACAGTAATAATACATCTTTGCATTCTTTACAATATTAAATAATTAAGATATATTGTTAATATGAACTTAACGAAAAATACGGACATTTACCAGGCTTTTCCTTTGTACGGTACGGACACAGAATGTAACAAAACCGTCCGTACAAAATACGGACGTATGACAAACCTACCTATAGGTATTTACGGATCGTCAGTGACGGATTTAAACCTTTTGCGGCCCTAGGCAAATTGTTTGCGGCCCCTTTACCAGTGACGAAAAATATTCAGATGTTTGTACCTTTAGCTAGTTTGGTAAATAAAACTCGTATTATAGGCTAGTATTTAGTTTGTTTAGTTAAAAAAATTTGTTTTCTAACATATTCTTTTTTTACACTTTAAGCGTTCGTTTATATTATAATATACAGGGTGTCACAAAAAAGCTTAGCGCCATCTACAGGACGTAGTTATACATACAAAAATAAATCGAAAACGGTTTAATAACTATTAGACTACTAAGACAATACAAATACTTATAATAATACTACTGTATTATTATTATTATTATGGAAAATTGGCCAAAAGAAATAAAAATAGAACATTTTCAGACAAATAACTCTTTTTTAAATTTAAAAATAGCATAATAACTGTAATAACTTAAGACTGAATTATTAAATTGAATAATAACTATAATTAAGTACTCTTTATTCATTTTTTATAGTAATACATGACCAGTTTTGGCTCTTAGGCCATCTTCAGAGTGTAAATAATATAATCTATAAGAAATGAACAATTATAAAAATAAAACAGATGAAGATAACAAATGATTAATTTAGTGTGTGGGTAAGTTGAATCATTGATTATATAAACATACATTGATTATATATACTTTTGATTCTTATGTTTTGAAGTTATACTTCTTTGCGCCCGTTAGACACTTTGGGATGGGATGTTGGTCGAGAAACCGCGTCACGCTGAAAAGTAAGAACAAATTTTTAAGAACTATCGATTAATCGATTGTTAATCGAAGAAATTTAATCGAAGAAATTACTGATAATGATAATATAGGTGTATAATATAATAATGAAGTCACGTATAATATATTGAAGATAAATATATTGAATAATATTGAAAAATGTCTTATATTTCATTTATATATCCTGTCTGTTTGTGTGCGTGAGTGGGTGTATGAGAATGGCCAAAGAAGTATAACTTCCACCGTGTGGTCCGACGCACACCCAATTTTTTTTTTTAATTTCTCTTATTTTTTCATATACAGTATAGGATTTTTCAAGTTAATTTGTGTATTTAATATGTTCTGTGGTTCATTATAATTGTTTATGTATATGTATAAATTTTCTTTGGAATTTATTTTTTCTCCTTTCTTCTCATATTCTAAAATTTTAACATTTTTATTGATATTTTGGTAACTGACCCGGTGAGAAAAGTCGTCAAAGATATATTTGATTTGACTGGAGAATATGTTCAGCAAAATCGGATTTAATTGATGTTGAGTTGTTGTTTCTTATGACTTGTATGCGTTCTTTGTAACGTAAATTAAATGTTCTTCAGGTTTGTCCTATGTAAAAAGAATTGCATTCAGAGCATTGTAATTTATATATTCTAGATTTTTCATATTTGTTATTTTTATTTTCTTTGTTAATTAAAATAAAACGTCACAAAACACAAATTCACCACAATACAAGTACAAAATGCACAAATATTATGGTGAATTATATATTGTGGTGAATTTGTGTTGTGTGACGTTTACATGTACTGTATATGTACCAACACGTACTATGCTAATTAAAAAACTATTTAAAGTAAAAGTATTGTTCTTTGTTTTATAACTGAGTGTACATTTAATGTGTTGAAAAGTCTTTCTAATAACCTTATTAATTTTTGTATTATAAGGAACAGTGATACATTTTTTCTTTTCTTTTTGTTTCATTTTTTATTTTTGTTTCCTTTTATCCTTTTTATAATCATGTCAACAATTGTCAGATTGTAATCATTTATCGAAGCTAAGTATTTTATTGTTTTTCTTCTTCATAATCAGATTTTTTCAGTGGGATGTTTAACATTCTGTTTATAATTTATCTAAAACTAGATAATTTGAACTTCCATATGTGGTTAGAATTATATGGAATTAGTAGATCTCCTTGGGTTGATTTTCTAAAAATGTTGAAAGAGATTTTCTAAAAAATGTCCAATATTTGTGATTGTTAGATTTAAATATTGTATTTCTTTTGCTTACGGTACTTTTCTTTTTTATATTCAAACTAAAGAAACGTTAAACATTTTGAAAAATGATCTCACACTAACTAACCAAAAATTTTCCAAATAACTATTGGCTCGAGGAAATATAGTTAGAATCCTTATTGAATTGTAATTGGCATCTATAAAATAAATAAAATTTTATTTTTAAGGTTATTTAATTATGGCAAAACAAAAAAGTTTCAATGGTAATGGTAGTATTGTTTCCATTCGTGTAATTAGTTAATATGTTGTTTTCTTTTTTTCAATCAGTAGGAATGTTATTTGGGCTTGCTATTCAGACTCTTGATAAATTGTTGAAATAAGGATTTCTGAAACTTTCAGCGCTCCTAGTGTCAAAACGGTTAAGTATATCAAAATAATACCAGGAATAACAATTCTTAGAATCATTGTAAAATCTAAATCCATCATACAAAATATGGATCACCTTAAGTCATTTTAAAGTTGTCCACTAATTGGGAAATGGACCCAATTTTAAAATGTTAACTATGTGATTATAATAAACATAACAAATTAGGTTAAGTTCCCCATTTAAAGTTTGTTGTAAAATTAGTACAGTACTTTTTGAGATTCCAATAACTGTGGTCACCTTGAGTTGATCACCCTGTGTTTATTAGTAAAATTATACTTACTTTCATGTTTGTTATCACTTAACTCACTATGCACTGGTCTATCTGATGGTAATAAAATATTATCGGTTTTGGAAAAAAGAAAATGTTATACCACCCGATTCATCTATTTTTCGTGACTATAAAGGCATTATATGTCATTAGGGGCAAGAAAGAACTATAATAATGCAACCGAATGTAGGCCAATACTTAATTTATATATACTAATCAACTATAACTGTTATAACATTATTTTTTTAATGCTAAATATATGCCTAGTTGGTAATCATTAGACTTAAAATTAATACCAAAAGTTACATATAATGGTAACAATTTTAAGACACCTAAATGTCAAATGTCTTAAAATTGGTTCATATATTTATTAGTTACAATATGCATGATACCTATCTAAAAATAAGAAATAATTGTCTTGGATTGATCTGATAATATCTCATATTACAACAGTTTTATTTAATTTGCAAATTAGGAGTGTGATTGAATTTATGTATTAGAATTATTGCCTCAGTGTATGGTACCAATAAATAGCGATGGCAGAAGACGATTACAAATGCATAAAGCTTTTGGGCTGGTAGGCCACAGATTACTGACTGGGCTGGGACAGGCCTAGGGAGAAATGGGTGAGTGACTTGTACGTGACGTAGTGTCTGACGTTTTTCCTTAGGAGGGTGGGTAATGGGTTGAGGGGGAGAGACAGCCAATGCCAGCGCAGTCTGATGAGGGCCCTGACAACTAGCCGACTCGTTGAACCAGAACTACGACCAGCTCAGCTCATATGATGGGACTGTCTGGTATAATAGAAGAAGGTCTATGGTATTACTGATAGATGACGAAATTCCCACCGTCAACCACGCTGTGTCTCTGGACATCGATCACGGAACTTTTTAACTGTACCTCGTATAAAGTAAACATGTCTTGCTAATTTGTATAATAAACTAAAATATTTGAAGCACTTTACCAAATATAATTGGAAAAATGATTAGCACTATAAGGAACCAAATCTACTAGCTTATCTTTTAATATTCTTTTAAATGTAGTTAGCTTTTGTTCCAGTTTGAGGTTATATGGGAGGTGACTGTACATTTTAATTCAATTGTGTAAAAGGTGTTTTTCGGAGAAGGAGGTTCTATGATTTGGGATGACCAGATTCAGTTGGTTACGAAGATTGTGTGTTTGGGGGTTTAGAATTTATGGAATAGAGGTGTGGATTTTTTAAAACAAATAACAATGTTTCTAAAATATATATGGACGGTAAAGTTAAAATTAGTTGTTGCTTAAAAAGTCGACGGCATGATACATTTTTTTTAAATTTACAAATTGTTTGGATGACTCGTTTTTGAAGTTTGAAAATTTCATTTGTTCTGACTGACTGAACCTCCCAAAACTGGAATGCCATAAGATAAATGCGGATATATGACTCCTTAATAGTTAGTGGAAGATTTATTTCACAGAATAGGGACAGCCTTATTAAGATAAAGATTTCCGAGCTGATAGATCTTGAAATTGTAGTCAAATGGTCGTGAAAATTAAGATTTGTATCTAATATCACTCCTAGGAATCTTATGATATCAGAAGGGTGTACATCCGTTTCATCAATTACACAGGACAATTCAGAATCTTCCTTGTTTCGTATGGAATATTGCAACAAGCTTTTTTTGTGTTAACATGGAGACGATTTTCACCAAACCACTATACGAGGCAATTAACTTTCATAAAAATTTCAATTTGAATTTTAGAGTGAAAAAGAAATTCAAGACCAAATATTTAATTGCCGAAATCTGAATCTTCCAGTTCAATAGCGCAAAGAGGCATAGGATATTTGTCTTTGTTGAATAGCCGAGAGACTTTTAACTCTGGGTAGTGTTTTGTATATCTCTTCGTCAGATAAAGAAAGAGGGAAGTTCCTCATGATTACAGAAAGTTATCAGGAGGGCAAAAGAAATGGTATGGCACATTTACACTATCAAAATGCGCTGTCAATGCGAAAGTCGTCAGAGGTTGAAATGTTAATATTAATACTGGTACCTTTACTAACAGTGTAATAATTATGTTGTAAGACGTTGTCAAGTCTGTTGTCAATGCTTGATAGTTCTTTGTGTCATATAGGAAGATGGATTAAATGTTTTGGGATTTAGGAAACGCAGTAATGTAGTTTTCGTCACTAGAAGTAGATATAGGTTCAAATATATTTTAGATAACAGTTTTGTAACGTTGATTGGGATTCTGGATACGAGATAAGTACGATTTGGAATTTCTGTTTCTCAAAGGTTCGAAGTTATTTACTGGTAGGTTACCAGGATCAGAATTACTTAACTCCATGGAATCAACTTTTACGTAATTAATTGGATCAGTTCCAAAATTTTATTTGGTGAAGATATGTTTTTGTCTTCAAGTGTGTGCTTACCATTGTTGATATGTACTTGAGGTAATGTAGAGGCATAATTATTATGGTCCAACTATGAGGTTATGATTATGACTAGGGATGTTGTGTTCATTTAAATTGAAGACCGTTGGTATATAACAGTAATCAAAATACGTAAATGAATCAAATTAATTTGCTAAAACGGTAAATAAGAATTAATATTATACTAAACTATTAAAAAATCACGCACATAATTAGAAATAAACTGTACTGTAATATCAACAAAACAGCTGAACCTCCAAAAAGTAAACTAACTTTAACTAACATGGCAAGTTATGCAGACGATACAGCCATTTTGGCATCCCATAAAAACCTCCTGTCTGTTTCACGAATGCTACAAACACATATTTAAACTTCTTATCAAATTGGTTTAAAAGATTGCGAACCAGGGAATTTTGTTAATGAAGGCAAATCAGCTCATGTAACATTTATACTGAAACAAAATACGTGTCCTCCAGTGTCATTGAATAATATATTCATCCCTCAAATAAATATTGTAAAATACTTAGGAACACACCTAAACAGGAGACTTACCTGGTGACCTCACATTTGGAACAAACGTTTACAGCTAAATTTAAAGTTCGGATATTTATCCTGGCTCCTATACAACAATTCAAAACTTTCAACTGAAAACAAAATATTAGTTTGTAAAGTTATTTTAATTTATATATATATATATATATATATATAAATTACATATATTTTTTTATGTACATTTATTTTTTACAGGCTGGAAAATCATCCAAACTATCTTTCTGTAAATTTGCTTTATTCATTATTCATCTCTAAGACGCCGATCGTAGAGATATGGGTGAATATGAGGAGTGAATGAGTGTGATGAGTGTAGATGAACGAGTGTAGTCATTGTTACTATATGAGTTCAACTTAGCTCAGAAAGGACTATTTATTAATAGCCCAATAGCCAGGGCAATTTATAATAGTGAACATGTCTACAGACTAAAAAGCTATAATACATTAGACTTAAATACTCGTTTTCAATCATAATCATAACTTTTTTATTCATTTTTGTTAAGTTTGTTGCTGAAAAGTTTTAATTCATGTTTTACTTATATATGTTATAGGATTTACTTATTGGTTGGTAGAAAAAAAACAAACATGCTGTAAATAAAAACGTTGTTAAAAAAAATTTCCATCCAGTTTCCTAATGTCTTCTTCTCTCTGCTTCCTTTCCGGCTGAGAGCAGGGTTGCTGGTGCATGGTGGCAACTTTGTAGAATTATATTTACAAGATCTTCATATAATCTTTTTAAATCATGACGTGAGTATACTATTGCTAATTAAATTATGAATAAACGTATCATACATGTAATTTTACATTTCAGAGAAACATTTACATCATTTAAAATAACCACTGCTCTAGTCTGTAATTCGCCTACATCGAGGGCAGGTGAATATAATCAATTCTACGAACCATTGCAAATTAATTGTTGTAGATACTACGTGTGATTCACATTAACCCTCTCAATGTGTACTCCACATTATCGGAATACGCCACTTGTGTTGCTCATTTTGGGCAAAGGGTTAACAAGATGAGGTTAGGTTTAGGTATCGATATTAGGATTAACAGTTCAACTTTCGTAATAGTAACTCAGGCTCTGGAGGATCGGGGAAGAGCATCATTCTAAAGGGTGTCCTACAAACATTCACTAGAATTAGGTTACTTGGTGCAGGAATGACTAGGCGTAGACTGCAATCATTTGTTTAGATTAGTAGTGAATGGCCGAGTCTACTACAGTTATACAAATTGTACTGTAGGCCTACCAGTTGGTTAACTCATGTCAACATTCATTTGGTTTAAATCTTGTAACTTCAGGTCAAATTATGTCAACTATTGAGCTGGCAGAGTGCTTTTAGTGCACTGTAATACACTGACACTGACTGCGCTTCACTGCTGATACAGCCACAATTATTTGTTACTATAGTACACATTTATTAAGCTACGATCTTAGTATTTATGGAATCTGTGTCAGGTTACATAGATATTAGTTGCCAGTTCCATTTAGAGTTGACCGACCATTGAATAATTGACGTGATACGATGATTTCAAGTGCCCAGATGAAGTTTGCTTTTTTCAGAACGTCAACTTAATTGTAAATATATAACCATGCAAATGGATTTATCATGTAATTATATGTTTAAGACTGTTAATATGTTGATCAGTGTGTTAAAAGGGGGAATATTTATAGATGTTATACTTTGAGAAGTGAAATATCAGTCCAGTTTGTAGTCTAAGGTCTAATAGGTCTTCAGATAGGCCTACCTATATTTGACATAAACTGATGGGTTATTATTTTATATATAACTTTTAAAAAGCTAATAGGTTCTAGCGCACTTTCTTGCCACCTCTGATAATATTTGTTCTTGTTGTTAAAGTAGTGAAATATCAGTATATATATGTGAAGGAGGTTGATTCCAACCCTGGAAAACTCGTTTTACCTCAAAATTGAAAAACTAGGTTCTTATGAGATGGACCTAGTGATAAAGCCCAACTTTTAAAATACAGATTGTGGATCCCGTATTTTTATGGAGTAGCGTAACTTACGAAGAATGCGGATCCTGTAGTTTTACGGGGTCAGTGTTTTAATCTTGTTAAATAGCTTATTGACAATTAATATGGAGTCTAGTACTCTAAAATGGTCCCTAGTGATGTTAGTGAACCGTTTCACCGCTAGAATACGCACACTGTCTTGCAAGGATGATTGAGCTGTAGACTGCTAGATTGCACTGCTATTGTCTGCACGTTTCAGGACTAAGTAAAGCTTGTTTATTTATTTGTCTGTCCTCTTAATTTATCAGTTTGTCTACTAATTATTTATATTTTCGCAGATTTGTCATTGAAATAACTTGACTTGGCCAAGAGCCATAAATATGACTTTGTCAATGCTTGTAAAAATAGTCTTATGGCCAATAAAACATTTATTATTATTATTATTGTTCGGTGATTGGACATAAAGTGTAGAGAATGTAAATAAAAAACACGAGTATTTTATTAGTACTAATTTCCTTAGTTTTGTACGCAATAGAATTATGTTCAAAATTATTTTGTATGCTAAATTGCCCTAGGTTTGATTTTTGTTGTTGTCGTTGCTTAACACGTTAGCTGCCATCCTTAAAATGAGTATTTTTGCTCTAAATTGCCAAAAACTTTTATGCAAATATTTAAAACAATGATGCATTATATTTACTATGCCACCATTTCTGAGTATAGAAATAGTACATACATAGGCATTATATGTATATAAATATGTTGGGAGTATTGGCCCGACACAGTTTTTAGTAGCATATACGGCACATAAAAAAAACTTTCAGGCATATCGGCCTGACAAATTTTGAGGTAAATTTGTTTCATGGTTTGGCTATACTGACTGCATGATGAAAGTAATCCAGTATTTAATATGTATTACGTTATTTCAATACCAATATTCACTAAATAAGTCTGTCGAGCCTATACTCCCGACAACTTGCCCGTAGAACATGCCAAAATTTGAAGTTTTATGAACAACTTTGTATACAACCAAAAACTTATAAATACGCTCTGTAAATAATGTGATGCTTGCAGTACAATAAAGTGTGATCGGTTTCTTTAAGAATACAGAACCAGTCGAGTAACGCTAAAATAACCAAAAGGTTACTGAACAACAATGTCGGGCGTAATGGCCCGACGGCATCTAGCTGAGACAAAGAGCCGTCGGGCGTACTGGACTGACACGGCAGCTAAAGTGTTAAACAAACACTATTACAAAACTGATATTGTGAGATGTAAAAAATGTGATTTTTAATTGTATACTGATAAAATGAATTATAATTTTAGAATCCTGACATTAAGTAGAACTTTTCTATGTTTAACCCTTCGTACGCGACCTTAAAATTGATAAATTCTACTATAGTGCTTATATAGTTGAAAAAAAAATATTTTTAATTTTCCAGAGTTAATTTTATTTATGTGCTCCATAAACATAGGTATTCCAAAAAAAACACATTAGTTAAAAAGATGAATTTACATTTGATTTTCAGCATAGATGAAAAATATAACTTTTTGAAAATTTAGGCCTAAATATCATTTTTATTTAGTCATACAAAATAAAAAGTAAAATTTCAAAAAATTAAATTATAGTTAGTTATAAATTGATAATAAGCAAAATCAAAAAATCACCAAAGTCTGAATCGTCTGGATTTGCCATAGTAAAATATATAACTAATAAATACTGCTAAAAACAATGACAAATAAGTGAAAATAATTATTATACAAAACTAAAACTAATATTTACAGACACGCAATCCAAGCTAAACATCTCATTAAAACTAATAATACACGTCGTAACTAATAATACTCATAATAACGTACATGTCAATACGTCTACAGTGTTGTAACCTCGCGTTGTTTACTTGGCGCGAAAATATACGTTTACAGCGCAGGGCTGACACATGAGATGCGCACGCAACAGGAAATTCAGTCTGTCAACACACGTGATGCGTCATCTGACAGCTGATATCAATCCCACTGCCTTCTGTCTATCTCAAACGCACAAAATCAACAATCTCACGAATTCTAGTAGCATCAATATGTACTAGATGATTTTAAACAATCGAATGCGATATATATTCCGCTTATCGCGTTTACGTCTACAAATACCTAGCGATATATTTCGCTTACCGCGTACGAAGGGTTAATGGTTTTAAATCTATGAATTTTTAAAAGTACCAAAAATGGCCAGCATTCTGTATTTACGACCAGCTCTCAAAGTGTTAGAAGTCGTTTTTCATTAATTATTATTATTATTTTTTTTTGCATTTTAGGTGTACATACTTTTTATTCTGAACACGAATATATAATTGGTTTTAATCAAATTATTTTTCCGAGCAAAAAGAGACTACTCACTTTTTTTAAAGGGGAGGCCGATCTTCTTAATCTTACTCTGGCTATTCCCCATGGAATATTGACCTGTTTGAGGAACTTATTCAGACTGAGTACGGGGGCGAATCAGTGCAGTAGAAAGTGAATATTACTGTTAAATCTTCTAGTCTAGGCAGGATTTGAACCAGCACTTTCTTTAACCCAAACTCAAGTCCTGATGCCCTAGACCGCTTGGCCACTGGCTTGTCCAAACTCAAGTCCTGATGCCCTAGACCGCTTGGCCACTGGCTTGTCCAAACCCAACCTAACTTATCCTAATTCCTAATTGTATATTTTCTTATCAAAATTCTTAATTTGTATCAAATTTGGGCACCTGGCTTCTGTGACAGCCTCCCAGCCTTCACTCCGGCAGGAATATTTGTGGACTCAATTGTTGTGGTTAATAAATTTGTATTCAGCACCAAATAAACACAAAACATTTAAAAAAGATGGTGAACAACAAAATATCATTAAAAATAATAGAAATATGGGTGATTCCATTGTCACAGGTGGAACAGTTGCATTGTGTTTTTTAGTAGTCAAGAGTAAATAATACCTCAAGTATAAATATAAATTAATTTTAACACGTTAGCTGCCACTGGGATGGACCTGTGATGTCCCCATATTGCCAAGTTTTATCGTTACTTTTTTTTCATTAATTTTTGTTGTAATATGTTTGTTACGTAGTGTAATATGATATTTTATAAATAAATGTTTCAAATAACAGCTGTTAATTATGGCCCGATCGGGTCGGCAGATTTTTTTATTAACGAATTTCAATTGAAAAATAAATGTGCCGACCCGATCGGTACAACACTGTTTTTGGGTATATTTCACGTAAGATATTGGCAGTACTGCACTCGCTACGCGGTAAATCGTGACACACATGTTCGTGTTATTTCGCGCGCTTTTTATTGTACTCGGCACCCACTTAGTGTAAATCCAACCTCACTTGGTTACAGTTTGTGTGTTGTTAGGTGTAGTGTATTCACACTGAATTTTACATTTTGTTCAGATATCCTTCCATGTTACGTATGTCTTTGAGTGTTTGTATTTTATTTTAGTTTATTTAGTTAGTTTATATTTTCAACAATGGGTGTTTTGAATAGTGATGAAATAACAAACGCTTTGTACGATCCTATGACAAGTGAATATGACCCACAAATGGACCGTGTTAGTGATGATGGTTGGGGAAGTAATGAAGAGAGCGACATGGATAACACGGACGAAGATCCTGACTTTGCTCCCAGATACGACTCTTTATCGGAGAGTGACTTAGATGGTGAGATAAGTAATGTTGTAGACAATAATTATGATGAAGATATGAATGAAGTTATGACTGAAATTATTAGTGAAAATAACAGTGTGAATGATGAAAGCGTTATGAATGTTGATGAAGTTGTAAATATAGAACATGTACAAAGAGAAGATGTAAATATTAGTTTAGGTGAAAAATACAAAGTGTTGAATAAAAATGAAAAAATCCAAATGAAAAAAGATGAAGATAAAAAATGGCAATTGTTTGAGGGTAGGCAAAAATATATTAAATTTGACGGAGTACCAACATTTTCATTCAATCTTCCACAAAATGCAAAACCTGTTGATTACTTTTATGCATATTTGACTGATGAAATCATACAGGTTATGGTTGACGAAACCAATCGTAATGCTGCTCAGGTTATAAGTAAATTACGATTGAATCGTAGTAGTAGACTGCGAAAATGGAGACCTACTAATCCAGACGAAATAAAAAAGTTCTTGGGATTATTGTTATGGATGGGTCTTGTGCCAATGCCTCGACTGACAGATTATTGGTCGAATAACATACTCTATAAAAATTGTGTTGTAGGTAAAGTTATGAGCCGGAATAGGTTTCAATTAATATTAAGATTCTGGCATTTTAGTGATAATGAGAAAATGCCACAGGGAGGTAGACTATCCAAAATCTCACCCCTTATTGATCATTTGAATAACCAATTCAAAATTAAAAAATCTCCTGGTGAAGATGTTGTTGTGGATGAGAGTATGATCCCTTTTAGAGGTCGGCTCCTTTTTCGCCAGTATCTTCCCAACAAAACACACAAATATGGGATTAAGGTGTTTAAAATCTGTGACACAAGTGGCTACACTTTAAAAGTAAAAGTTTACATGGGAGCAGGGACTGGAGCCGATGACAATCTAACATTAGCAACTTCTGTAGTTTTGGACTTAATGAAAGACTACTTAGATAAGGGCCATACCTTATATGTAGACAATTTTTATACCTCTGTAGACTTGGCCAATATACTTTTGTCACGTAACACACATATTGTAGGAAGTGTTACTCATAATAGGGCATGGTTTCCCCACAAGAAATCAATACCATCCAATGGGACAGTAACACTTCGTAGAGGTGAGATGAATTTCCTTGAGTACCCGAATGGCATTGTATTCACGAAATGGTTTGACAAGAGGGAGGTTAGGATGATGTCAACAAAGCATCCTGTGGATTATATTGACACAGGGAAAAGAACAAGACAGGGCCAACCTATTTTAAAGCCTCTAGTAATAGTTCATTACAACAAGGCAAAGATGGGAATCGACGTGTCTGACCAGATGGCATCGTACAGCACTGCTGTAAGAAAAACGATGCGATGGTACCATAAAGTCGCTGAAGAGTTCCTCTTAGGAACAGCTGTTGTCAATGCCTGGTTAGCGTATAAAGATGCCGTTGGAGTCACAGCCCAAAGTAGAAGAAAACGTGTACTCCATTACTACATTTAGAGAAAAAATTGTGTATGAGTTGCTGGGTTTGCAGACGGGACAGGTTGAGCCTGTGAAAGAAGTTGGACATCACTTCTTGTCTGAAACTTCCACTTTCGTTGGTGAAGGGAAGAACAAACGAAGAGCGCGAAAGAACTGCAAAGTGTGCTACCATAGAGTTGCCCGCACAGGAGACCGGAAGTTAACAAAAAACCTTAAAAAAGTAACTACCCTATGTAAAATGTGTCCTGAGAAACCCTTTTTGTGCAAGGACTGTTTTAAAAATGTACATAAGTAGACACATGTAAATAACCTAGTTTTTCTGCAAATGTATTTTATCCTATTACAATTTCTTTATAAAATGTATCGATGTGTTGTTTTGTCCATCTCCAATAAAACTACCAATTATTTAACATTAAAACATTGATCAAAGTTAAAAAGAAAATGTGCCGACCCGATCGGGTCGGCATCATTCACGATTTTTTAAAGTAAATTTTAACTTGAAGTAAATGGTTTTAGAATGTCCTGGATACATTTTTACATAACTATGGGATCCTATATTCATGAATTGTCTATTAAATAATTGATAAATAAAATTATAAACTTTAAAAATTGATATTTTGTAAACCCTTACTAATTGCTAACGCCGACCCGATAGGGTCGGCCGATGTTTCTAGCGCAACTACATATGCCGACCCGATCGGGTCGGCACGGCAGCTAACGTGTTAATTGAGGTGTAGGAATACAGTGTTCCCAATAATTGTTGACATTTGGATTTGTAATAATGGCAAAAACTTGTTCAAAATCATTAAGATGTTTGGCACATCCTTCTGATGAAGTTTTTAACACCTTAGTAAAGTCTCCTACAGATTTCATGCATATAATTTGAACCTCTCCATCTTCAATACAGCTCTCTGCAATCGCCGCACATCTGTATTTCTTTCTCTATATTTGGAACTGTACTAGAATAAATGTTCCAGGCGTGATAGTATCTATAGAGGCTGTAACTTTTCAACTTCTAAGAGATTTTATATCATGAAGTTATAGGAGCATGATTCTTTGTCATTCAACTCAGAATTTTTATGGATGAGAGAATAAAATTTTGGCTCTAGCTTAAAAAATTTGCACTTTTTATAATTCAGATTTAAAAGGGTTCCTCCTTAAAGTACTGTTGCAACTGCTAGTACTGAAGTCACTGAAATAGTTCTTGTTACAAATATTTTTATCTTCTTTACAGATAACCAATGACCATCCAGATCATCTTAGTTTTCGCCATTATGAGCTTTTGTCAAAAGGAGTAAAGTTAACACCTTAACCGTAATACCGGTCTCAGAGACCAGAGGTAAATTATTTTCGTGTGGGGTGGCTACACTGGTTGACCTTGAGCGCCGAGCGTCTCAGTAATCTCCCGCTACCTACCCCTTCCACCATAAAACTGGTTTTTGTTTAGTCTAAGGCTGAGCTTGGTTCGTTATACACGGCTTTCTAAACTCCTACCGGTCTCACAGTCCGGATATTACAGTGTACGTTTGCCCTGTGCTGGTCTCAAATACCGGTATTACGTTAACCGTTAGTTCACTATTTCGTGTAATCTTATTTTATGTTTGTAAATATTGTATATAGTTTTAGTGTAGTGTTATTGTGTTTGTATATAGTATATAATGGATAAACCTTCAACAAGTAAAAGAATTTCAGTGGAGGATGAAAGTTTTGTGAACCATATAAATTCAATGTTAGAAGATGTAGGTAGTGAAAACAGTGATACAACAGTTGACGATTCTGACGCAGACCCAGATTTTATCTTGTCAGAAGATGAACAACAAGAAGATGTCTTGGCAGGATCTGAAGATGAAGATGGAGCCATTGAGCATGAAAACCAAGAGATCATGGAGCATCGCCCCATTGAGTATGCAGTGGTAGATGAGGAAGAAATGGAGCAAGATGAACATGAGTTATTGTGTAATAATAATATTGTTGTTGACTCTAATAGGCTTCCTGAGTTTATTTTCGGTCGTTTGAAAAAAAATGAAAGTGGTCCGCCATATCCGTGGTGTACAAAAGAGCCACAGACATGTGCTCGCACCCCTTCACATAACATTTTTAGAGGAATATTACCAGGACTGACTCATCATGCAAGAAGGATTGGCAGTAAACCAGACAAAAAACAGGTATAGAAATTATTGTAAAAAATACCAATGTAAAACTTGCTTCCATAAAAGAAAATTTGACCGATCAATGTAATAAATCAAACTATAGAGAAACAGATAGCATTGAAATCAACGCATTGATTGGTTTATTACTTCTTACATCTGTCTTGAAATCTAATCATGAAACAGTCTTGTCCATGTTCTGTAAAGACTATTGTAATAGACCACTATTCTATGCAAGTATGTCCATGCGGTGGTTTGAGGTACTGATGTCATGCTTACGATTTGATGATGTTGACACACGTATTCAAAGGAAGGCCACAGATAAGGCTGCACCTATTTCCGAAATCTTTAATAAAGTTAATCTTAACTCTTAGAAAGCATATTCTATTTCAGAAGTAGCAACTATTGACGAAATGCTCATACCTTTTAGAGGTCGGTGTGGTTTCCGAATTTATATGCCAAAGAAACCACACAAATATGGCATCAAAGTTATGTGTTTAACAGATGCAAAAACGTCCTATTTATTTAATTCCTACATATACACTGGAAAAGACAGTGATGGTATTGGCCTTTCTCCAGACCAAATATCTAGAATGAATAAACCCACTCAGTCAGTAGTACGTTTGTGCCAGCCAATTGCAAAAAGCAATAGAAATATAACCGCAGACAATTGGTTCTCAAGTTTAGAGGTGACTGATGAACTGGAAAGGATGGGCCTCACCTATGTTGGAACAATGAGGAAGGATAAAAGAGAAATACCAAAAGAATTTTTACCTTCTCGGCAAAGACCTGAAAATTCAGCTCGATTTGCTTTCAATGGCAAAAGGACTTTGGTCTCATACGCACCAGAAAAAAACAAATCAGTCATACTAATATCAACTATGCACCACAACACTGAAATAAATGAAGAAAAGAATAAACCAGAAATCGTTCACTTTTATAATAAGACAAAATGTGGTGTTGACCTGCTAGACATGCGTTGCGCAGTGTATGCTCAAGCCGAAGGACCAGGCGTTGGCCACTGGCAGTTTTTTTTAGACTACTAAATATTGCAAATATCAACTCTTGTATATTATACTTGTGTTACAAGGATAGTCAGATGGTAACCCGTTTTCAATTTATAAAGGATTTGGCAAAAACTTTGATTGAGCCACACCTTAGAAAAAGACTGCAAGTTCCAAACCTACGACGTGATACAAGAGAAGCAATATTAAAGATCCTTGGAGCCAATGCAGATGAACAAAGACATGTTGATGTACCTAATGATAAAATGGAGAAACGGAAGATATGTGGGAAGTGCCCTTCAGCAAGAGAGCGAAAAACACAGTATAAGTGTATTGTTTGTAGCACTCCAATCTGCTTGGAATGCAGTAAAAAAGTATGTATTGACTGTTCTAAGGACTGTGTTTAGTTCAAAATAAAATTCAATTGAAGTTATGTCATTATAACATTGTTTATTTGCACAAGTAATGAACTAATGTCTTGAGATGTTTAAAATAAACTGTGTGTATAAACAGGATTTTCTATTAACCCTTTTTGTACACTACAATAAGAAAATTTAAGTAAATATGTAAATAACAATTCTTATTAACAAACATATTAATACTTATTAACATATTTAAAAAATCCAAACACATTTGGCAAATTGTGTATTTATGACAAAAAATTGTAATACAGGTCTGAGAGACCGGTATTACGATATACGTAACTTTTTTTATATTACGGTTAAGTTGTTAACTCCATTTATAGCTGACAACATATACTAAATACTCCTATGCATTTCTGACAATAACTTGCCTTTGCCTGGTTTTGCTCCAAAGTGCTCTCTTTGTTATACAGTACCACCAATGCCATTCACCGCTACTTTGCTGTGTAAGGTTGAAAAAAGTCACATTGAAGACTAGATTTATATGACACTGGTTTAAAGTAGTGAATCTACTATGAAACTGGTCTGTGTAGCCATCAGAAAAAATCCTAACTGAAGTGATTTTCTTTTATTGTTATCTTTGCCAACATATTAGAAAAACTACACTCAATGTTTTCTAATACGTTCAGCTGAAGTTCATCCCATTTTCTGAAAATAAAGAAAAAACAATATCATTAAGAAAGTTATGTGATTAAAACACATAATAAAGAAAACATATATATTTCTTAGGAGGTTGCCTTAGGAGGACAGTTAGCTTTGTTAAAAATTAAACCTATGACTAGGTAAGGAGCCTCCTAAGTCGAAGGTTAAATAGAGAACAGGGAACATTCTAAAAATAATAGTCAATATAGCAGTAATGTTAATTTATTACCTAAAACTTTACAGAATGCATTGTAAAGCTTAAAAAAAAAAATACTTTTTAGTCTGGGCTATTTGCTTAGTTTTGTGAATCATTAATATTGCACAGTTTTTCAAATAAAGTAAAAAAAAAAAAAAACTGCTTTTAGTTTGTTATGAAGTAAATACACATAAAAGGTTAAAGTAAATAAGGCATATGATATTCCAACCAGTTCATAAACTACAAAAAATTGGCAGAAGCGTTTTCAGATCTTAGTAACCACAAAAATCGGTCACTGGTGGGACAGGACTACATTTATCATTTATGTATTTTAAAAACTAAACTAATTTATGCACCACTAGATATGTTCAAAAATTTTACGTACTCCTAACATAAAATAAACAGACCTGCTAGGTCTGCGGGTTTAAAAGTTAACCTTATTATATTTTTTGTCACGGGTGGGACACAAGGTGTAATGTTACTTATTGTAATTTAGCTACACATTAACTAACTTACCTTTCTTTATAAACTGAAGGTTTTTCTGCAAGATAAGACACTGCTCTTGAGCAACTGGAACAACAACAATGACTACTACTGAAATAAGAAATGCTGCCAACATAAAAAACAAAATAATTGCCCTCCATGCCTATGCGAAGAAATGTTCACTTTGATTAGCAATATCTCTTAAAGTAATTTATATAATTTACATTTATTTTTCTACAGTAAAATGTAACTCTTATGAATTTAAAAAACTGACATAAATAAAATATAAGAAATAAATTAAAAATATTGCTCAGGCTCATTTTCACATGGAATCACCCATATATAAAAAATATGAAAAGTGGTCATATTGGTTTTTTTCGAATATTTCGGTAAGTATGTGACTTCCACAGAATAGAAGCATATATCGTGAAAATATAATCAATTCTTGGCCCATTTCAAGCAAAGTTATCAAATATTGTTTGGTTCCCAGGAAACTTCATAATAACTATTATTTATTTGATAGAGCATGTTTTTAACCGAATTATAGTAGACTACTAAAAGAAATCTGAAGTGTTAATTTTTTACATTTTGTAGTAAATTTTTTAATATTACTACTTTTGTGGTATCAAATATTCAGCTTATTAGGTTTTTTGTGATTATGAATTTCTAGTACATTTATTTTTGCCTATATAATTTATAATGTGAATATTCCTGAAACTAGATAAATTTTATAATTTAATATTTTGACTATTTCAAATTTTAAAAATTGTATTATCTTAACATTGTTTCCAAGAGCTCTTTCGTGATACATAGCAGCAAGTTTGCATATAACTTATGTGTATATTTTGAAAAAATTTGTTAAGATATGATTTATATGTTTGTTTTCTGCTGTATATGCTTGATGGAATTGCTTTGGTTGTAAATTAAAAGTCATTTTTTTAAATAAATTCCACAAATTTTAATTTAAATTAAATTTAAATTAAAATTTGTGGAATTTATTTAAAAAAATGACTTTTAATTTATATGTTTGTACCGGATGATCGAGCTTTGGCTTGGAATTGGAGGTAGCAAACTGAAGAGATAGCATCCATATCTCCCAATTTAAGGACTAATATGTTTTCTAGCCATCTGAAGAAGTATATATTTGTAATTCTATTTACATTTGCTGTATTAAAGTGTTTGGTTTTCCTCCAGACTATTGTAAAATATATATTAAATAACAAACTTGTTTCAAATAGAACCTGTCAAATTAAAACCACAGAAACCAAAATAAACCTATGAAAAATCAAAACCTCTAGACAATAGACATGTGCTATTCACTATTCACTCGATGGACTTGAACAATTTTTTTAAGTTAAAAATATATGACCTTTTAAGTAATATCTAAGTATTTTTGAAAATTTAATACTAAAGCAATATTTTTTAGGTCAAAGGTGTCTCGTGATACACTTTACGAGTGTGTAAATGCTGTACTTACTCACTCCCAGGAGAAAAAGAAGAAGTTTTTAGAGACAGTGGAAATTCAGATTGGTCTCAAGAACTACGATCCCCAAAAAGACAAGCGATTTTCTGGCACTGTCAAGTATGTTTTGTTCTGTTTAACCTGAAATCAAACTCTGGATGTTGTTTTATGACAACATGTATCATTGAGTAATAAATCTTTTGATATGAGATGTTTGATCTCCTTACAGTTAGGGTTTAAAATATAAATTTTAATGGTTAATTGAACTGAATAACTGGACATCCAGACTTTGTTATTCAGGAAGCTGGGCTTCACCTAGCAGACCTGCACCCAGGGTCTTAAAATAATTGGGGAGGAGGTGGCAACACCTCCGCTAGATAAGTCTTGTCATTTCCCCCACTAGTTTGGGTAAGTTTCTGTACTTAGTCATTCATATAGATCTTATAAGTTGTAAAATGTAATACAGTTTAATGTATAATGTATTTTAAATTGAAACTGGTTGGATTTTTAACCTAGTTATCTTATTTGCATCTTAAAGTAATGTGATTTCCAATGAGAATAAATCCAAATTGAAATTAGTTAATCTGGTAGATTTTTTGCTTATATTGAGAATTAATAATTAAGTATTAGTCTGCTTTCATGTTATCAAATTTAAAACAAACTCAACAAAATTTACATTGAAAAAGGGATTTCAATTAAATTATGTTTTATTTGATATGCAATAAAATGCTTTAGACAAAATTGTTTTTACTTGATACATGATGTCTTCATCGCTGACTGTACGAACCAGAAGATTATTCAATAATTAGGATCTATTTAAGGTTCAATTGTTATAAAGCTTTCAGATAGGGTTCAGCAAATTCAAACTAATTATGTTAATATTTACATACAGTAGTGAGATAGATTATTTGCTAAAATGTTATATTTACGTTGCAGACTTAAACACATCCCTCGGCCCAAAATGCAAGTGTGTGTGTTGGGAGATCAGCAGCACTGTGACGAGGCCAAGGCAAATAATGTGCCCTACATGGATGTTGAGGCGTTGAAAAAGCTGAACAAGAACAAAAAATTAGTGAAGAAATTGGGTTAGTTTTTTTACGTGCCACTCTCATATTCATAAATCTGTTTTAAGTGAGTGGATGAACTAAATTGTTACTTTGTTTTACCTTATGTTTGAATCCATCACAAGTTTTCATTTTAATTTTGAGGCAACGTTTATGTTCAAAATTACAATCCTCTATGTATTACCATTAATATTTATTTATATTATAACAAATGTATCATTATAAATTGTACAGTTTACTAATATCTTTACTGAAATTCTGAAAACATTTTTATTTTATTGTAAAACCTTTAAAATTCCTCCGTGAAAATCCTGGAAAATTCCTTGAATTTAATTCCTTAAAATTAGTAGACACCCTGTATTCCAAATTAAATATTTCTGTCAACAGTTTAAAGGATAGTTATCAAAAACTTCGCTAGAGTGCAGCATCAAGTTATAAGTCTAGCTAACTCCCTCAAAAAAGGTTGAGGCAGCCAATCAGAGCATGCATTGGTGTGGCATTGTTTTCCGCCCCTGCCCAAGCACATTGTTTTCATGGCTTATGCACCTTTTGTTTTATTTTGTAATATTCAGTTATTTATTTATTTGTAGTTATTATTTTATCATAATTAACAAGTACTGTTTATTGTTCTCAACTAGAATGTTAAACATTTTTTATTTTTACTTTTCAAAATAGTTGTACATCTGCACTAAAATTAGGTTTAAAATTGTTATTTAAATTATAGATATTTGTGTTTTGTATGTTGTAATATGATACTAAAAGTAAACAAAAATAGAATTCACATTTCATGAAAATTAATTTTTTTTCACTATTATGCATTGTTTTTAATAAGGTAAAATAATTTCCAAGTGTGAAGGGTTAAAATTATATGTATTTTCCATTTTCTGAACAAGTATAAAGGACACAGAAATAATAGTATGCAAGAAGTGTTTTGTTCAGCAAAAATATTATTTAACCTTTGCTCCTGTAACATTATTGCTAGGAATGATAGGTAGAATGTCAGTTCATATTGTGGTTTGTTAAAGTTGGCATTGCTGGGTATTGTAGAAATATAAATGAACATTTATTCAATAAAATATGTTAAATATACAGGATGTTTCACATCATCCATCTCAAATGTGTAACGGTAAAACAGCACACTCTAGAAGCTTGGCTTGAACATAGTAATTTCTAAATCGACAAATTGTAGGGTGTTCCAAAATTAGAATTAGTTCCCATGTTCGAATCAACTGTTTTGAATCTAAACATCAGTAATGATCTAATTGTTTTAATGGTTTTTGGATCCCAAAGATGTTTGTGAAGAAAATAATTGATTTTCTCCGTTCTTTTCTAATTATGCTTTATAATTTGTTAAAAATAGCTTTTTACCATTTATCCTAGTCTTATCTTTTTTACCAAACACTGATTTTTAAAAATACACAAGCTTTTAAATAGTTCCACTCATGACCAAATTGTATATCCAGATTTCACCGTGCTAACTAGGGGGATTTTTTGATTTTACTGATTTCTATGTTTCATCTACGTCACAAGATTTGTAATGCTTGTATGTTGATCCACAGCGAAGAAGTATGATGCCTTTCTAGCAAGTGATGCACTCATCAAACAAATCCCACGTCTACTGGGTCCTGGACTCAATAAGGCTGGAAAGTTCCCTGGTCTTCTGTCCCACCAAGAATCTATGGTTCAAAAAATTGATGAAGTCAAAGCCACCATCAAATTCCAGATGAAAAAGGTATATTATAAAATATCTTTTGTAACAACGTAGTATTATAAATTAGATGTATAATGTCGACTTCTATATTTTCTATAAAATACTATAACTTCAATTCCATTTAACATAGGTTTGTAGTATTTCCTCTTCTTCTTAAGATCAATTGTACTGTTTTAGACTGGCTTATTTTCAGGTTATAGCTATCAAATGTTTGCTTCCAAGTATTTAATTTGCTTTGTAGTTATCTTCAGTCTCACCCCAAATTATTATGTCCTCTGCAAATGCCATTGCCCACATATTCTGTCCTTCTTTAATTTATGAGCTAACCCAATTCAACTATAATAATTAAACTAAGTCAGTGTAATAACAAAATTACAACACTAGTAAATTAAAAAACACATTACAAAATCCCAGATTTCTTGTTTTTCCATCATGTATAAAAATAATCTTTGATACCAGTGAAATTACTGGTAGAATACATAACCTATACATAGGGTATTCAAAAAGTATGGAACCACCTTCATTACTCTTAAATTGAACAAGATAAATGATTGAGATTTAGTATACCTCTGCAGACAGTTTTTTTTCTATCTGCAATTTGTTTCAACCTAGAGGGAAGGGCCCGGGGAGGATATTATAAAAGGATTAAATGAAAGGCTATGACGAGTAGCCCATCATTTTAAAACCTATTTTTTCCTTAGCAGTGTTATTTGAGTGGGAATTCAACATTGTAAAAGCCAGTTAGGAAGCTAGGTACTGTATTTGATTTACCTTTTGGGAACCGAATGACTATATTTCGTCATTTAGGACAGAGAGTTAATTTTAACAGACAACTTAAAATACAAACAGATGCTGCAGAGGTAAAATCCTAATTTGCTTGTATAAAGGAAAGGACATATCCCTTAACTTTTTTCAACATAATTTTCACAAAAAAATTTTAGGTTACCTTCAATCTGTCAATTAAACATTTAAAAGTCCCCGCCCCCCCCCAACACGTTATACCATATTGCAGTCTTGAATTAATTAATGCGTAATAATAATGTTTGAAAGATGTCAGTACTACAACAATTTCTCAAAAAATAAAAGGTTCTAATTGTCGTTATAACTTCTTTGTTGCAATTTTGAGGTACGTGTATCCCAATTTAACTTTTCATCAAAAATTACTCCTAGGTATTTGAAACTTTGAACTTGTTCTATTGTTTGGCAATTACAATAATTTGTTGCAGACTGGCAGTTTAAAGAATATTTTATGGGAAAAGGAAAGTTGAAGTACTGTGAATCAAAATTTATAAATTTATTCATTCTCACATTAACCTCCATCTGATTTTTAACGGATCAGTTTCTTAATAAATCTAGGTCATGTAACATATTCTCACCTATTACCTGTTCTAGTTCATGCGAGAAAAACGCTGTCATCTGCAAATGCACATACTTCACCTTTAAAATCAAATTTTAAGAGAACATTAATAAATATGTGGAACAAAGTTGCAGATATCACAGATCCTTGCGGAACACCATATTTAACAACTAGGGAATTACTAAATGAGTTTCTTATTCAAACCACCTGCTTTCTTTCCACAAGGAAACTTTGGAACCATTGTCAAGCCACTCCTCTTACACCTACTGCTTTTAATTTATCTAATAAAATGTTGTAGTTGACTAAATCAAAAGCTTTTTTGTAATCAATAAATAAACCAGTTGTTTTTCTACAACAATTAAAATTGTTGTAAATTTTATCAGTAACACATCTTCCCTTTAATGAACCTGAATAGTTAGTCACTAAAAAAATTTAAGCTATTTAAATAATTGAGCAAACAAAATTTATTAATATTTTCAAATAATTTGCAAAAATTGATAACAAGCTTTTTGGTCTTACTTAGATTGTCGAGTTTAGCTGAGTTTTTCTTTTTCCAAATTGGAACAACAACTTTTAATTTTTTAGGAAAGACGCTATTACTAAAACTCTCCCATCATCTAATTCTATTTTTTCGATATTGTTACTGATATTTCTACTGGTTAATTTGGTAATTAACATCCATTGCTGCCTGGCATCCACTTCACAGCTTAAAAACTTGTTCTCTTTTTGTACTGTATTTCAAAAGATAAGTTGTTACAAAATCTTCGTAAGTAATCAATAAAATTTAAATCATATTGCCTATTTTTAGAGGTTTTATACAATTTTGTTTTCCTCTCAATTTTATTTAAAATAATTGTTATTATCCCAGGAGTAACATTCTTAGCTCTACTTAACTTATTGTTAGAATGAATTATTTTTTGACAACTTACTACTAACTTTGATAGGATTTCATAAAAAGCATTATAACTAGTGTTGACGTCATCACTTATGTATACTCTACACCAATTTACATCCTTCAACTTTAACCTAACTAGATTAAAGTCACAAATAAATTTATCTGAGATGCTTGATTCAGTGTTATTAACCCTAGATCGTGAGGAACGGCATAATTTATGCTGTTGCATTAAAATCAATAAAACAGATGTGTATTATCGAGCAATCACTATAAAGTTGGTACCAATCGACGCAGAATCTTCTGTCCTATACAGATTTTTAATACATTTTTTATGCCATTTTATAGACGTAGGAAATAAAATTAGAACGTGCAACTCAAAACTCCCGCTCAATTCCCGCCCGGCTGAGGTCTGGAGAGAGTAAAATTGCCGATGTTTGACATATCACTGAAGAATAACCAGAAGACGGAATAAGGCGTACCAAATGTCAGTCTGTAGAGAATGAAATACTCTTAGCTGCATTGGGTATTTTACAAAAAATGCTTTTGTGAACACTTGTTTACATGATTTCCCAAAAGCGAGGTACAGCATAATTTATGCTGTTGATTAAAGTTTAGCTAATAATTAATTTATTGAGATGTATACTAAAAAAAAATTAACTAGATAGAGAGTTGTTGAGTAGATCAGTGCCGCTTCGAGCGAATTTCGTGAAATAGGTTGGCAATAGTCACATGACAAGTTTTCACTTAACTGAAAGAAGCAGAGCCCGTCAACGACACGGCCAGAGTAGACATAGCCATTTATACTTGTTGCGCGTCTGATTTTCTTTGTGAGTGTTTTATTCGCTGTGTTACAAGTTACTATTTTAATAAGTAAAATTATATATTGTGTTAAGTGTAGTCATAGTACAATGTGTTGTAGTGGTTTTTTGTGCCTAAAATAATCAGGAATTGATACTTAAGTAGGTACTAGCCTAAACATTTATTTGTTATCCGAATTCAGCAAACAACTGTATGGATAGGGTATTAGTGTAGCCTACTTATAATAATCTTAGAAAAAAATGAAAAAATAGTATGTATTATTTCTATGCAATCTAATTTTATTTACACAAAAACAATATGTCATAGTATGATATTATATAGCGTGAAAACCTTATTTATGACACTACTGTAATACATTTTTTATATTTCTATTCAGAAATATGTGTTCTATCAAGTGTAACTGTTCTAAAAATTCCAAAAATTATTTTATATTTTCTAATAAAGTTTACAATATGTACTATTTTTCTAGTGTCGTTTACACAATTTGCGCACACTGACTTATGGTGTAGACTGATTCCTGCTGTTGGCAGATGCTGTAATTCGGCAGTCCTAGCACCACCATCTACAACCAGTTCGTTTTTCTTTCCTTCTTTATCATCCTTAACACATCGGTAATGCTAGAATATTTCACAAACATCATAGCACTTCACTACCAACTCAAAAACCTTGGACGCACAGGCTTGATTACAAACACCACAGGTCGTCATACTAAAACAACATAAAATATTAAATTTAAAACAATACGGCAGAAACCAGAATAGTCAAGCGAAATAGTCACGCAATGACTTGAAAGGCTTATCAGTAACGAGGCAGTTCGGAGCGTGTTATCTGCTCGACTACTAGAGCCAGACTATATGCAAATGTTAGTACAAATATAAATGTTATACACTCAACTATTTTTTTCAATTATATCATTATCAAAAATGCACTCAAACGATGATGGAGTTTGAGCATGTCTAGCCTGACCTTGAGGTCCTGGTTGGTGAAATGTGAGAATAATATTGTCTTGAGGTATGAGATACCGAAGATACTTGAAGTTCTAAAAACTACCTTGTCTGCCTATCTTTCCCCAAGTAAAACTCTTGGTTAGTAAAAGTACCTTGTGACAGTGCATTTTGAGAAGCTGGTTTAACTTAGATGTCTACATTTTCATTCAGTGTTAGTTCAAATGGTTCTTCTTCCCCTTCACTGATCTCATCAGATTGGCTGACAATGTGACTTCCACATGGTCTTCATCCAGTTCATCCCTTTCTTCTACTCCAGTTATACTTTCATTGTCACTATTAGTACTAACAACTTCACCATTAACACTGTAATTATACTCAGCTTCAGCAAGCCAGTGGTGTAACTGCTCATGATAGGTTAAATATAATGAAAATCTTTATTATTGTAATCTATGTAGAAACTTTTTTGGAGGAAATAAACATTATTATTATTAATTGTAGACAAATTTTCAGTTTCTCCAAGACAGCTACTTGCAGTATATTTTAGAACTACGGTGATCATATTCTACTGGTCAAGGAATGGTTTTAAAATATTTTGTGGACATTGTATTATTAGAATCAAAAGTAGTTAGGTCTATTGATTTTGTGATATCAGAATATGTATTAGATTAGTCTGTGTTAGAATATCTAATATCACTGAATGTGTGTTTTTAACAGGTATTGTGTCTGTCTGTGGCTGTTGGTCATGTTGGTATGAGCCCAGATGAGCTGGTCCAGAATGTCCATCTCTCAGTAAATTTTCTGGTGTCTCTACTGAAGAAACACTGGCAGAATGTGCGTTCTCTTCATATTAAGTCTTCAATGGGTCCACCTCAACGACTTTATTAGTCAATAAATGTTTTATTCTTGACTTAATTAGTGTTTTTACATCCCTAATTCAATCTTTGCATTATTAGATTTACTGCCAGGCTATGAATTTACTCAGTATTTGATTCTTATAAAAGCAATTTATCAAGTAGTAAACTACATTTTAACTCTGTACATTTTAATACTTGTTACGCTTATTGGAGGGTACACCCCAACATCTCTATGATTTATCCCTAGTTGTTAGGACTAAATCATAAGGAGACTCTGTTAACATGTTCTTAAGGATTGTCTTTATGAAGGATTTTTTCTTGTATCTCACTTGAGGATCTCGGTATTTGACTCCACGGGGGAGCTTACAGTGTGTGTGCTCAAAGTAAAGTTCATTAGGTCCAGAGAATTCTTGTATCTTAATGGAACTTTCAATTTTATGAAATATAGTTTACAGCTTTGCGTCCAAGGTCATCTTGTTAACTTTTTGTATTGTTTAAGCAATAAGTCTCAAGTAAACAGAACATTGATTAAAAAGAAAACAAAAGAAATAGAAATATCTTAGCAGCATAACATAAACGTCAAACCAACAAAATAAACATTTTTGAGTGAGAAATATTTCACTTGAGAGTATGGATCCCATATTTTTGTGGAGTGACAATTAAGGCCACTTTAATTTAACAGGATTTAATTTTATTAAATAGAGTATCAGTATTAATACGGAATATGGTCTCTAAAGATGTCAATGAGACGTTATACCACTAGAATGGTACATTTTCCATACACTTGTTCTGCATGTTCCAATAATTATGGATAATACTACTACTTGCAAGGGAAGGACAAAACATACGAATTGTCCATTTTCATAACTCATAAACTAAAATTTTACAGGAAACAAAAAAGAAAACTTAATGTTTTCTCTGTATAATTATGAACATGAAAACATTTTTACATATGCATTTAACTCTGCATTACATATGCATTTTTTACATTGGCCTCTAAAATCACATGTCAATAAATTGTTTGTCCAAAATTATTTTGGACTTATTCAGGTTTTGGAACTGTTCCTGTGTCAAAATGACGGAATCAGGTAATGAAGAGAGAGACACTAATAATTTTAATATATTCACCATCACATCTCTTTACATTCACTAAGTCAGTGGTTCTCAACCTGGAGGGCGTGCCCCCCTAGGGGGGGCGTGAGAGAATCTCAGGGGAGGCGTGAGGGTACAAAGAAAAAAAATTAAAAAATATATATTTTGTTAAAAAACAAAACTTTCAAAACCATCAAATAAATTTTCGTATTTAAATTTATCTGGATTTTTATTTTGCATCCCAGCTTTTGCAAACGTAGAGTTAGCATCGTCAGTTTCATAATTTCACTGTTCTAACTTGAACCAACCAATTATTGACTGGAGGGGAGGCGTGAGCTATCTTCAGTGTTCAAAGGGGGGGCGCCAGTGCTAAAAGGTTGAGAACCGATGCACTAAGTCATCATGTATGCTGTTAGTTTAAATTTGACTCGCAACAGCCAAAATGGCCAAACGACAATAAATTGAGTTAACTTCAACTTACCTGCACAAAGAACTGCCCTATTTGATAAAAAAACATACAAATCAAATCAAAATATCTTTATTTGTATCAGTTTTTATCAGAGTTGTACATTAAATAGCGTCCCTAAATTTATTGTATAAACTAAATTAACTTATTACTAAGAACTAAAATATTCGTCCAAAGAATAAGATTTCGAAATAAGGTATGATTTGACAAGGGATTTAAAATTTACAGAGTCAAATTTATTTTTAATACTATAAGGTAGATCATTTATAAACTTCGCACCCATTACTGAAGTTTTCTTTTTAAATGACTCTAGCCTGTGGTTGGGTACAACTATCGCCATTTTACCCCTTGTATTGTAAAAGTGTATGTCAGAGTGAGTTTCCACTTCTCTGAAGTGGTCTCTTAACATACATAATACAACTTAAAATATATAAGCCAAATACCGTTAATATTTGCAAACTTTGGAAATGACCCCTTACAGAATCAGTAGCTCTTAATTTTAAAATTATTCTGATTGCCTTTTTTTGCAGCATTAATATTTTGTTCAAATTTTGTAAGGAAGTGCTACCGTAGACACATATGCCATAGGCTATATGTGACTGTATGTGAGCATGAAATATTAATTTTAATGTTGGTTCACTGCATAGCAGTGACATTCTTCTCAATGCAAACAAGCCTGAATTAATTTTTGAAATAATGTGATCTACATGACTGCACCAGCTGAGACTACTGTCAATTAACAAACCTAGAAATTTCGTTTTATCAATGTTTTCAACTTTTTCCGTGCCGATATTGATATTTGGTTTAACCTGATTCTTATTTTGAACTGTAGAGAAGTGAATATATTTAGTTTTCCGAGGATTTAGTAACTTATTGGTATTGCAGAAAAAGTTTTGAAATTTTGCCAACTCTAAGTTTGCTTCTCGCTCCAATTCACTGGCTGTTTTAGCTGACACTATTAAGTTTGAGTCAGACATCCAACTGTCTTTGTACCTCTTTTATTTTACTTCCCCAAACCATTAAGTCATCCGCAAATGCCATAACCTTCATATTTTCTTCTCCAATTCTTTTTTTTTTTTTTTAATGAGTGGAGTGGCAAAAAGAATTGGAGAAGAAAATATGAAGGTTATGGCATTTGCGGATGACTTAATGGTTTGGGGAAGTAAAATAAAAGAGGTACAAAGACAGTTGGATGTGTGGGTAGAAGAAGTAAAGAAATATGGGATGAAATTCAATGTGTCGAAAAGTGAATATATGGTAACAACAAGGAACAAAGAGTGTATATTAGAAAAATTAATGCTGGGAAGAGAGGAAATGAAGAGAGTACAGTTCTTCAAATATTTGGGTAGTGTCCTGGAAGAAAATGGTAAAAATGAAAGAGACATAAATGAACGAGTTAGACAGGCTGGAAATTTCTACAAATTAGTTAGGGGATTAATAAGAGACAAAGGATTGCCACAAAGAAGTAAAGAAATTATATATAGGACATACTACATACCAATATTAACATATGGAGCAGAGACATGGGTAATGAAGAATAGAGAAAAGAGCAAGATACAGGCATGTGAGATGCGTTTCCTGAGAGGTAGATTAGGAGTAACGAAGTGGGATAGAATACGAAATGAAACAATAAGAGACAGATTAAATGAAGAACCTCTGCAAGATAAAATAGAAAGGGAAAGAATTAGATGGTTCGGACATGTGAAAAGGATGGAGGATGAGAGGATACCAAAAAAGTGGATGGAGTGGAGGATACAGGGTAAACGTCCAAGGGGTAGACCAAGGGATAGATGGAGAGATGGGTTAAAGGAGAGTGTAGTAAGAAGAGGGGAGGTATGGGAAAACATATTGGAAGAAAGGAAGTGGGAAGATAAGCTATGGTGGAGAGGACTGTGTACCAAGCAGACCCGGGAGAAGACTGGAACCTGCTGCTGATGATTAAGTTTGAGTCGTCAGCATATAAGAACAGGCCTTTTGGAACACTTTGTACTTTAGTAAGCAATGAAGGCATATCTTTTAGATAACATAGAAAAAGAAGGGGTCCTAGGATTGACCCTTGTGGTACTCCGTGTTTTATTTGCTGAAATGTAGATAGCTTTTTTATGATTTTGTTTTCTTTTATATGAGTAATCTCAACTGATTGCTGTCTATTTTCAAGGTAAGATAGACTATACCTTGGTAAGGTAGATAGATCTATACACTGGGGCAAGATTGTATAATATGCTACCTATTCATCTTATGAGAAAAGAAGAAAAAGAACTATGCTTTTGACTTGTTAGCAAGTAGAAGAATTTCTAGATCATGCAAACAGATCATTACATTCTAGAGCAAACCAAAAAAGCCTGAATGGACCACAATCAAAAGAATGAAGGACTGCAAAAACTAACCACCATTATACTTTTTATCACTCATAATATTATTATTTTGTATTGTAAATATTTATTGAAAACTAATATAAACTTTATTAGAGTTGTTGGAGAAAGGTTTAAGTCAATGACTTAATCATGGATGTGGCAGTTTGTTCCAAAAACTTACAAAATGTTTCCGATTCTGGGGAATCCTGGAGAGAATCTTGACACTTTCATCATCAATATTGTTACTGGTATCACTTTGACTGGTTTTCAATCTTGTTTTCCCAGGCATATCGGCATGTTGAGTTCTCATGCCAGCTGATGTAGATGGTGTGAATAAATTATTTGCTTGAAACTCTTTTGATTATGCACTTTTACCAGAGAAAATGTTAAGCGTTTTCTTTCTACGAACTTTTCAGACTTTGGCTGCCTCCTCACCCTTTTTTAAATCTGCTCTAGAAAACATCCTCCTGCAAGTGAAAAAAATGGTGGAGTTCAAGCTGCTTGATGGTAACCTACTAAAAACTGGCTGTCTACCTGTTGGGTAAATTCCAGACGTGCAAGAACCGGAGATCAGATTATTTTGACCTTTGAGCAAAGTTTTCCAACGATTTTTTAAAAGCGTCCGAAATTGGTTCTTAGGAATAAACATGCATTGGCTCGCAGCTGCTAGTTTCCTTACAGTCTTTCAACATCTTTCTCCAAGCCACTTTCATTGGACCAAAATATGCTACATCGAGTGGTTGGAGAAGATGGGTTGTATTTGGTACAATAAACGTATCATTATTCTCACATAGCCTGATTACTTGAGGATTGGTAAAATTAGTGATTTAAACCAGCCTTTAAAACTATTAATATCAAACCAACCTGATTTAGTTCTATTGTAGCGGGTTTCTGGTGTCCCGTTTTCTGTCCAGGTTGACCAGATCTTTTCAGCTTTGTAGATAATATATGGTGGAGCTATAACTCCATCAGCGTTACCACTAACAATGGTAGACATGCAGGCTTTGGATGAATTCTGAGTCCTATCGATATAATTAGTTCCTCTTTTAGTGATTATTTTCTCTGCCCCAGGGTCATCAACTAAATTTGTATCGTGTTCTCGTTCAGAATTCTACTAAGCTCATTTTCTAGGTTATCAAAAAAAAACTTCACTACTGTTCATTAATGGCCGCTGTAGCATAAGATATGTTTTTGACAGTTCTTTGGGTTAATGTTTCCTTTTGATGTTCCATAAAGGAATCTGCCTAGTCAGGTCCTGGCAGATTGTTTTTGAAATGTGACAACACCTTTTCGATCTAGATATAATTTTACAATAAGATGTAAATTAAAACAAGCAACAGGAAATCCATAAGTTAATACGGTTATAATATTGAAAATACTGTAGCTCGACCCACACTATGTAAATGTTAATCTTGAGGTTTCTAATTAAGTGTATTTTTTGGAATTCCATACTTGGAAGCTGCTTTTTCGATCGACAATGTCTTGTTATTTCTTGTAAGGCTCTTTGTAAATTTTCTTCAATATAATTCCTATATTGGCGGATCCCAAGCGCTCTTAGGATTTCTTGGCATGATTTCCGACTTGAATCCTAAAAAAAATGGCTAGGTTAAAAAAACAAATAAGGATGGGTCCCAAAGTTGCCCCATAAAGTGCTAAGAGATTTACAATTTGTAGGTTATGAAATAAAATAGTTTTTAATGATAATTTTTAAATAAAATACAAATGTAATAATAATTTAATTACATACCTCACACCAGTTTAATGTTCACAACGTTTTGTTAATGATAAACCTTTTGGTTTGCGGCAATTAATTTCTCTTGAATAGACCTTTTATTAGATACCAGACTTGACCCAGCTTTACTTTGAAGATTTTCGTTCAACTCCTCCTGGGCCATCCCCATTAAAAGATGAAATGTCGCTAATGGTGTCAAAAAGTAAGTCCCTCGTAAACATGACGATGTACAAGATTTCACTTTTACAAGTGAACTCATACAAAAGTTGTGAAAGCTTTTACATATTTTTCTCCACCTTGTATATTCTTTGAGTAAAACGTATCATATCAAGATAGAAAGTATTAGAAGTTATAGATGAAGTAAATTGTTATTATGTAAAAACATTATCGTTACATACAAGTAGTGTTTGCGTATAAAAGCCATTTTGCGTAAACCATTTTTAATTTGGCGTGTTGTTTTGCGCTGAATAGGCCCTAGCGCATATTTTCCCCAGCATATTTCCGTACAGACATGATGTCCAGATTTCCTTGAGATTCATAAGCTTTGATCATTGCTTTCATTGTGATTTCTTTGCCGAGTCCTAAAATCTTTTTTCTAATAACGGTACAATAATAGAGGCATTGGATCATTACGTTAGCATAAGCCAACACACTATCAGTGTTGGGAAAACCTTTGACCTTTGGGTCTGATAGATCTATGAATCATCCTTTGAAAAATCGTCTTTGGATGAATTAAAAGACGCTGCCCAAACACGATCACGTACGAGTATTATCGCAACTTTCCGGTTTTGAAATTTCAATAGGTATGAGATCAGGTTTCTACAGTTTCTGTTATCGATTATATTCTATTATAGCTGACTCTTGAGCTTTTATAGAAGAAGAGTCATAATTGATGAGATGGTAGTCCTTGCAGTGTAGTTACTCGTTAAAAGAGCGACATATATTAGTCCACAAGTGAAGATCGAATATCCCGCATCTATTACAGCGTCGCGTAGGCTAAGCCCTTGACTTTTATGATTAGTCATATATAGCTGAGACATTTTTGAAATTGTTTTCTCACAACAAATGCTTTTCCATCACTTCAAATTTGACACTAACTTGTTTTATTATATGTTGTGAACCGTAAGGTAACTGTATTTTCAATTACATTACCCATACCCCGCATGAATAATACGAGCAACAGTGCCATTAACAAGGCCCAATGTTACATCGATATTCATCCTGATCATTCTGTACACCCAATTTGATAGTTATGACCCTCGTCAAACCTGCTGTCCACGAACTATTATTGTCAGTGGCATTTAATATTTTTGAGACTTTTTTTTGTTTATTCTTTCAAACCAATAACAATAGTTACAGTGAAATTGAATAATAGAATAATACTAAATAACATCACAATAGAATAATAGATTTTATATAATATAAACAGAAAACTTGAAATCATTGATTCTATTGCAATTTATTTTTCAGTTGACTGACATTATCAGAGAAAAGGTCGACATCTTCAGGAACCCCATTACCAAACCTATGAAGGCGGGTGATAGGATCAAAGTAACTATAGTTGTTTGAGTGGTGGCTGATTGCAAATATATTTCTAGATCTAGTTCTTCCAGGAACTGAAAAGGACATGTGTTGGAGAATCAGTAATGTTGGGTTGATAAGTTTATGCAGGAAAACTAGATCGAACACCCTCCTTCTGGAGGCCAGTGTAGAGAGCAGAAACTCCTGCTCAAGTGCCGGTACAGAGATTTCTCGATGAGGCACACCTCTACGGGATCCTTAGAGCCTGCAGAACTTATTTTGCACACTGAAAAATATAGACGAGACGCATAGTGAGGAGACCAGACTAGGGTACAATACTCCAAGTGAGGGCGAACTAAGGTCTTCTACAGCACTACCATGGTTTATCCCCACAGGTTCTTTAAGAGATTCTAAAAATGAAGCCTAATATCCGATTGGCTTTGGCACTCACAATGCTAATATGTGCAGTGGGTGATAAATTTGCTGATAGACAGACTCCAAGATCCCTCACTGAGGACAGTTTTAATATCATTGTTTAAAGTGAGCACAATTCATTTCACCTTTTGCTACCAAGTGCATTTCTTTAACTTTAGATGTAGTAAGTATCACACTGATTGGATGTAGTAAGTAAACACACAGCACCTGATCCTATATTTGTGATGTAATCACATAACTCATTCAATATGCTTCTTTAAATTTGATTTTTCTCGAAATGAACAGCTCAGTGTCCGCTTCACTCAGCACTCCTATTCGAATTCAAGACAATAGGTAAGAAGTATCCCCTTATATTGATATATTGTCTTATATTGAAAATAAATTCATCGTAGCTGAACAACTCTTGACAGTAAATTGAATAAGCCCAGACAACTGAGATGTTTTTCAACATCCTTTCCCTGCACTTGCACAAAAGCCGGATCTTAATGCACAGGAGGGAGTAGTAATAAGTCGCCAAATAGTAGGATGCACCTTTTTCCAAATCAACCATCTTCTGTGTCTGCCATCTTAAATTTTTTCGTCAGTTGCATATGTCTATATAAGAACGTGATGTTAGACATCTCATCAATTACTATAAGAACGACATTCTTTAATTGATCCCGTACCAATTTGAAAGCTGCGTCGCTGAGTATTGAGTTGTGTGTCTATGCTCTACGGGTAACTGGAATAGGCGATGGATAGGTAATCCTTCAATATTGAAGGTTGCAGTGCCAGAAGGAGGTTACAGTTGTACCTTTACCAAGGGTTTGTTTCATCCAGTATCTCAGGGTTTTTAGAAAACCTTTTCCAGTTCCTCCTTCCCCACTCACATACAGCCTCAGAATGTCGCCATCAAACTCCAAAGCCTTTGTAGCTTTGTCAAATATTCGCTTGTGTTCAAGGTTCAATTCAAAAATCATTTGCTCAATACTGACACGTTCGAGTTTCTTTTCTACATCTCCAAAATCTTTCATGGCATTCACCGTTTCGATTGGAGCTCACTCCAATTGTTGATCACCGAATGTATTTTTTTCTTGCTCTAGATTTTTGGACTTTTCTTCTATCAGTTGAAAGGGCTGATAGAATAAATGAATAAAATTGAAATTTAGTAGTCTATTAAAAGAATAGCAAATGAAATATATACGTGATTGCTTCTTCTATATTTGTGCTCTACTCATGATATTTAAGTCTTTCAGTCTGTTGAGATTTAAGTGATATCCACTTCTGCGTAGGTCTGATATCCACATTTGAGCTCGTTGATATCCCTCAAGGTTTGAATAATAACTATAAATAATGAAAATAATTCAGAAGATGAACCACGAAGCGGAAGGCCTTCATCTTCAAGAACCGATGAAAATGTCGACAGAATCCAGGATCCTGTGCGTTCAGATCGTCGGTTGACAGTCAGAATGATCGAGGAAGAGTTAAATTTGAGTCACACCACCATTCATAAAATTTTGACAAATGAATTGGGGATGAGGAAAATCTGCGCAAAAATGGTTCCAAAAAACCTTTCGCAAGACCAGAAGAACATCAGGAAGGAAAGGTGCCTTGACTTTTTGGATTCAATTGAAAATGACCCCCATTTTCTGGAACGTGTCATTACTGGTGACGAGTCTTGGGTGTTTGAGTACGACCCAGAAACCAAGCGCCAGAGCATGGAGTGGCACACTTCAACCTCTCCGAGGCCAAAGAAGGCAAGGATGGCAAAGTCAAAGATCAAAACCATGCTGATTTGTTTTTTTGATATCCACGGAATCGTCCACAAAGAGTTTCTACCCCAAGGTCAAACGGTCAAACTTTTACCGAGAGGTTCTTGAAAGACTTCGAAAAAGGGTCATTCGTGTGAGACCAAACATCAAGAACAACTGGGTGTTGCATCACGATAATGCTCCTTGTCACACAGCAATTTCAATAAACGAGTATTTAGCCAGTAAAAACATTCCTGTGGCTCCTCAGCCTCCTTATTCGCCTGACTTGAGTCCTTGTGACTTTTTCTGATCCCAAAGAAAAATCACCTCAAGGGAAATCATTTTGGGACAGTCGAAAACATTCAAACAGCTGTAACCGACCAGCTGAAGGTTATTCCAGTATCGGGGTTCCAGCTCTGCTATGAGGAGTGGAAGAAACGTCTCCAGCGCTGTGTGGCCTCAGAAGGAAGTTATTTTGAAGGTGACAATATAGAATTGTAATTCTTTTTGAATAAAAAAATTTTAAAAAATCAGTCTCATTACTTAATTTACAGACCTCGTATATGTCTGGTGGGCATTTGTCCACCCGCCCACTCATACACGTACAGTGTATTAACCCACCCGCCCACCCATACACGAACAGTGTATTAACTCACCCGCCCACCCATACACGTACAGTTTATGTATACTATGTTTATCTATAATCTGTATAATGTTTATCTATACATTAGTACTATGTATACTATACTAGATACTATGTTTATCTAGTATAGCGGGGTTTATGTTTATGTTTAGCTCCTCTTTAAAACGAGGAAGATCATAGAACCTACTTTTTTTCTTCAGATGTCTCCCAAAACCACCTATGGAAACAGATATATCTCTCAACGTGAGGTTATCTGTGACAGGTTGTGGGAAACCAAGCCTGCATATTTTTGAAACCGAGACTTTAGTTTTTTCGCTCTGAGACAATAGTCATTACGTTTATGGATGAGTGTTTACCCGATGATATAATTAACTGTGGTGAAATCTGTAACTGTAGCAATCTACATGTCACATATTTTATAGTAAACGCCACCACATCTTCTTTCGAAGATTTATGAATGATTGGCACATCTTCTATGTATATTAGGAGATGGAAATGTTGTATTCTTCTCCCTTCTGTTCTCTTTGTCAGAAGTAATAAATTACTTTCCTGACTGGACTATCAGATGAGCACATGAAGTCAAGCATCGCTCGGAATTTGAAGGCAAGTATGGCTAGTTCAATACGTCGTGGACTAGTCGATCCTCCCGAAATCAGTTTATAACGGTTGATACGTAGTTCTACCTTTCTATAGAGTACAAATCCAACTCGAAACTCGGACTTCTTGGTCTTGCTTTTCAATAATTAATTTCTTTATGACTGCGGTGTATATCTCTTGCAAGTCACTATTCTTGAATACTGGTATGTTATTAGTTTTGAAAGCCCTTAACTCAAGGTTTGTTATCCTTGTGAAATTTAAATTCAAGAAAAACTTTAAATTTGATGCTGTCGTGTATCTGTAATTAGTACTTTAGTAAGTATATAACATTTTCTCTCAATGACTCTAAGTAATCTTCTGCGTCATAATATTCGTGTGGATTGTTGGCTACATATATTACAAGTCTACATCTGGCTGCGGATTCAGTTTGAACAAAGAATAATTCATTATGAGTTGTGCTAATAATTTAAAATGTTCACTTTTAAAATAGTCTGGATAAAATATTCCACAGGTCTCAAAGGATATCCATTTTAATTTAAAAATATTATTGTTTTATTGTTTGTTGCAAAGGAAATAATTATTCTTTAGGTAATTATAAAAAATAAAATGCTCTAATGACACACCAAAAATATTAAGCCCATAGCCAAATTATTTTTTCCATACATCATTATTGTTATTGTAAATAATGAAAGACATATGCTGAGTACAACAAAAGCAACTGCTACTATACTAAAACACATTTTTTAAACAAAATCAGATTAGTTCAAAAAGTAACTCAATATTAGAACTATTACATTCATCCATTCTTTCTCCATTTGTTGATTCAATTGTATATGCGAATGCCATAAATGGTTGACTGGAATAACTCTTCAAATACCACTCATGTAAGGCTTCTCGATGTAAATTGACCAGGACTAAATTGAAAAACGATTAATAATTTGATGTGGTGTTCAAAGACAAAATTCTGAGTTTCTACTGTTAAGGTTTTACCCCCATTATATGCTATGTGTAAATGTAAAACATTATCTACAACACATGATTTCTAAATCGTTTAAATTTTTAACGATTTATATCCAACAACTTGATTCATATTGCAGTTAAAAATATTGTAGTTTTAAGCAACACTGCACGATGTTATGGCATGAAACCCAACATAGTCTTGAAGAATATTTACAAAAAATTACAAAAATACTATAATATTAATTCAGTCAAGTATCTACCAATTTAACTACCTGACACTAACTGAATTTCCATCAAAACTGACCTACTTATATAGTGAGAAAAATTACATCCAAGGCAACATGGATAAACCAATTGTTCTATAAATTAAATTTTAACAAAAAAAAAAAAAAAAAGTAAAATCAACATTCAATCATGGTCACCATACCCATTGAGATTATGATGCAAATTTTCATAAACCTACTCTTTAGGAAAGTCAGTTTCATTACCAACAAATATTTTTGGGACCTATATTCTAAAAAAATATTCAATTACTAATATATACAAACAATTTTCCCCTAAAGCCAATTGTTGGATTTGTTTTACTCTCAAATCCAATACTCAGTATGACCATGTAACTTCACTGTATGGCAAAACTTTATACTTTGGTATCATTGACAAGACGTTTCAAACTGTACATTACAAAGTAGAAAATGATCAATTATGTTGGATTCATATATTTAGAAGGGAGGGTAATCATAGTAATTGTTAAGATTCTTATTTCTTTTTCCAGGGTGATTCTATTGATGATATTGAAAAGGAAGTTGATATAGAATTGCCCATATCAAATACAATCACAACACCAGAAATATATACCATATTGCATACAAAAATACCAAAAACTATTGCATACATTTGTAAGTTTAAATCCTGAAATTCTAGAGTCTGAGTATATTTCATCTCACTTTATACAGAAAGAAACAATTGTTGGAATTATAGTCCCACAAAAAAGTTGTTTGTGTGATTGGCAGTAGGATTATGATGTGAATTGTCGTATATTTCGTGAAATGCATTTAAATGGGAGAGACCAGTATACATTTTTTACAAACTGTTAAACAAAAAGATGAGGATTATAAATTTTCAATGAAATATATTTATAATTTAGATGACCCATATATAAAAACATTTTTACGCAGGTATTACTGTCCACCTGGTAATATTGAGATATAAATTCATATTAAACCAGTATTTGAGTTTTACAGTGTTACTATATAGAAGTAAAATTTAGGGTTATATATTTTAGAAAAAGATTCAGTCTAAGTGGTTTTTTATAACTTTCATTGATATAAAGTTATACAATAAATGTACTAAAGAAAATGATAGATATTACGGAAAAACGTAAAATAGCTGATTGATAAGTGAGGAGAATATTAAAGTGTATTTGTATGAATCTGATAGTATGTAATTAAGATGCCATAAACCTTTGTGGGTTATTTCTTGTTTCCAAACTGCTGTTAGTGATAGGGTTTTACATCTCTGTATGCGGAGTACATTTTCCAAAAGTAATTATGCACAATAAATGAGACTTTTTGATACGATCGGTTGATTAGTATATTGTATTTTAATTCCAAAGGAAATATTTTAATGTTTAGAAATCAATAGGCATTTTATTTATTATTGACTTTTGGTGTGTGGGCATTTGTTCTTGAGAGAGATAGTTTCTGGTATATAAACCAATCTCTAATTAATTATGAACATCATTTTTTTTATTATTGGATAATTATTTTATTTTAATTAATTTGGTGGTGACGATTTTTTACTCAAATCAGTAGATCTGATAATCCTCCTTCTAGATCCCTGTGTAGTCAACAACTCCTCTGTCTGTGTAATTCGTCCAAAAATACCCTCGACCAAACGTCTTGCAGCATTTTGGCTACTAGGTTGTTGTTGTACTATCTACTATCTAAGTAGTTTGCACGGTTATCTAACAGGACGTCTTGAACTTTAAACATTTGATATGGATTCGTTTATTGTACATCGGATAAATTTAGAACGTATCTGATTCTTACTTTTGTGTCATTAATGCAGGTTTATAAATGATATGAGGTTTCAAAGGAGATTCAATGTTCTTCGAATCTTTGTGAATTTGTTCTTGAAATTCCAACCCCAATAGGCGTTCGATCATTCAACAATAGCTTCAACAGTGGCCTTGACCGGAGGGTTCCGACGTTATCGTAAGATAACGGAGTCAAGCAACATCGAGAGTGGCTGTCCATGGATGGGTGACCGTCTGAGCGATCCCGTCCTAGCACGCAACCCGCCTGCCCGGTCACTGGTTCGGAAGTTACCCTTAAGAGGGCTCTAAAGGGAAAGAAAATGTAGAAGTCATGCGACACTGGCTAGAGAAGTTGGAACTACGCCCACTTATTTTAGGTGGAGGAAGTTTAATCCGCCGGACAGTACAATATAGTCCCTTGAATCATTTCCTGTATAGTAAGTTTTCGTAGTATTTCAACTGGAAACCCCAATTACCCCTCCCTCCCACCTGTCGCTTCCTCAGGTGGCTACGTCCGACCTTCTCTGTCTGAATGTATGTTGAGCAGAAAGGCCAATTCTTTTCAACAATTGTCAATTTTCCAGTCAATATCGGTTTTGCTGTTGTATTTTATTTCTTAACATTTTTTTATATCATTTTGTTTTTATAAAAAATAGTAATATTTGTTTAGAAAAGTAGACTTTTTACAGCGAAATCAAGTTATTCACTGATAAAATTGGGGGCCTACTAAAATATTGAATTTCTACTTGAAACGTTTTCCAAAATCATAATTCTTACATTAGGCATAGGCTTACCATACTTATACTCTACAATTGAACAACAACGAAGAGTTTGATTTATAAACATAAAAAAGATAAGATTTACTAAAAACTAAGTAAATTACGTTACAAAGCATGGTTTTTGTAAAATTCCTTAAAGCTGTCGGATTGTGATCTAAATATTGGTTTTTATGTAGTTAAATATTTAATAAAAAGCATTAATTTGCGAATAAATTTCTATTTCATATCTTTTTATGTTTGGTTGAAGATTAACACAAAATAATATTAAATGAACGCCACAACAATTTTCAACATACGCTTAAAGCATTAAAGGATACGCTTTACTGAAAACTAAATAAAACATGTTAAAAAGTAATGGTAAAAATACTATATGTCAATTTATTTTACGTTTTATAGTTTTGTACGGTTTATTAATTTGGTATTTGTAATAAAAAAAAAAAAATGATTCCACATGAACTATCATAGTTTTATGGCAATTACAACATAACACACTTATTTCTAAATATTAAAAAATAATCGAAATGTGGCCACTTTTTTATTTGCTTCTGAAGTATGCTGAATGAATTACTACAGTACATGAAAATAACACTAGGGAGACAATTTGGTTTCAAAAAGCAGACATTTTGAAACCAACACAACTTTACAACACAGATTTTCGGTGACATAGACGAAAACCGAAGCGAACCGTATCAATTATAATTAAAATAATATATTATAATCTTGTTCAATTTTCCCATTATTTTACTTCGACAACAATTGTTTTTCAAAAATGTTAGTTTTACTGATAAATATTTCACAGTATTTTAGGAGTGATTAATTAAATATGATTAAATTAGGCATACACAAATTGCTAAATATGACGATTTTTTTTAAAACACGCTGTTAAAAATAACCAACAATCAAAACAGAGAAACTATATATCAATTTCGAACATATAACTTGGACGTTCAAAGCAGATTGTGCTCACCTAGTTGACAGTAGTTTGGCCTCATAAACATGTATGTTCGGGGTAGTTTAGGCTCACGTAGTCTACCAGTTTGACCTCAGCAATTCACACAGTACTTTGATCTCAGTTTTTTATATGAGTACAGTAGTTTGTCCTCACCTGTCTAAGCAGTTTGGGCTCATTTTGGCAACACAGTACATAAGCGCTAAACATTTATTTACCAATGAATGTATTTGTCGTTTATAGGATATGATTTTATTGTGAGGATTAAAGCTGATGTTAAAACATATTTAGAAACAAATGAATGTTATTCCTAATAAATATAAAAAATGCTTGAAAAATTAATTGATAATAAAAAATTTATTTAAATAACCAATTACCAGATTATTACAATATACATGAGTTAGCTGAGTAAGTCACAATTTTATAAAGTCAATGTTATTTGTAAGTATAATAATATAATAAATAAATAAAAATAATATAATAATAATATAATATAGTAAATTGATCTTTTAAGAACAGTCACATACATTCAAAACGTGATCAACATGGGTTGTACCAGTGATTACCTTGTGGGGTACCAACCGTGATTAACTTGGTTAGTATCTGTGATTATTTTGGGTAGAACCCATGGTCAACTTGGGTAGCCACCCATAATTACCTTGATTATAAAACGTGGTAACATGGCTAGCCACTCGTGACTACCTTGGGTTGGACGCGTGGTCAATATGTGGGATTGTCTTTGGTAGCACTCATGGCCAACCTAGATAGTACTTGTGATTTTTTTTGGGTAGGATAGGATATGTGGTGGACAGGATTTGGGAAGTCACCTGTGATTACCTTGAATAGACCCTGTGGTCAACTTAGGACCTGTAATTATCTTAACAGTGGTCAATATGGGTAGTGCCTGTGATTACCTTGGGTAAGGCCTGTGATCAACGTGATTACTACCTGTGATTATCGTTGGTAGGATCCGTGTAGTAGCCCATAATTACCTTGGGTAACACCCGTGGTCAACTTAGATAGTACCTGTGATTATTTTGGGAAGCACTCGTGGTCAATTTAGATAGGAACCCATAATACCAGTAATCATTTAGAGTAGTACCTGTGATTGACTTGGGTAGCTCCTATGATTAACATGGGTAGTACCTGTGGTTATCTTGGGTAGTACTCTTGGTCCTCTATGGTAATATCTCTAATTACCTTGGGTAGCACCACCATTGACCATTTTGCGTATTATATGTGATTTGGGTAGCTCCCATTGTCAACTTGGATAGAATCTGTGATTACCTTTAGTATAACCCGTGATCAACTTGGTTATTGTGATTAATATTGGGCAGCACCCTTGGTTATCTTGGGTAGTAACTGTAATTAACTTGTGTATCACAAGTGATCATTTTGGGCAATATCTGTCATTACCTTGGGTAGCTCCCATTGTCAACTTGGATAGAATCTGTGATAACCTTTAGTTTAACCCGTGATCAACTTGGTTATTGTGATTAATATTGGGCAGCACCCTTGGTTATCTTGGGTAGTAACTGTAATTAACTTGTGTATCACAAGTGATCATTTTGGGTAATATCTGTCATTACCTTGGGTAGCTCCCATTGTCAACTTGGATAGAATCTGTGATAACCTTTAGTTTAACCCGTGATCAACTTGGTTATTGTGATTAATCTTGGGCAGCACCCTTGGTTAACTTGGGTAGTAACTGTAATTAACTTGTGTATCACCAGTGATCATTTTGGGCAATATCTGTCATTACCTTGGGTAGCTCCCATTGTCAACTTGGATAGAATCTGTGATAACCTTTAGTTTAACCCGTGATCAACTTGGTTATTGTGATTAATCTTGGGCAGCACCCTTGGTTAACTTGGGTAGTAACTGTAATTAACTTGTGTATCACCAGTGATCATTTTGGGCAATATCTGTCATTACCTTGGGTAGCTCCCATTGTCAACTTGGATAGAATCTGTGATAACCTTTAGTTTAACCCGTGATCAACTTGGTTATTGTGATTAATCTTGGGCAGCACCCTTGGTTAACTTGGGTAGTAACTGTAATTAACTTGTGTATCACCAGTGATCATTTTGGGTAATATCTGTCATTACCTTGGGTAGCTTCCATTGTCAACTTCGATTGTACTTGTGATTACCTTTGGTAGCACCCATGATCAACTTGGTTAGTCACACCAAATTACCTTGGGTAGTACTCGTGATCAATTTAGATAGCCACCTGTAATACCAGTAATCATTTTGAGTAGTACCTGTGATTGACTTGGGTAGCTCCCATGATTGACATGGGTAGTACCTGTGGTTATCTTGGGTAGTACTCTTGGTCCTCTATGGTAATATCTCTAATTACCTTGGGTAACACCACCATTAATTACCAGGGGAGAAATCGTAATTAATTTGAGTAGCCACGCCTAATTAACTTGGGTAGTATTTAAAATTCAACTTGGGTATTAACAATCATTACTTTGAGTAGCACCAGTGGTCAACTTGAGTGTAATAAGTGTGATTACTTGGGAAGCACCCATGGTCAACTCGGACAGTACCTGTGATTACTTGGGAAGCACCCATAGTCAACTCGGACAGTACCTGTGATTACTTGGGAAGCACCCATAGTCAACTCGGACAGTACCTGTGATTACTTTGCGTAGGACCCATGGTCAACTTGAGAAGCCACCCGTGATTACCTTGAGTAGAGTCTGTGGTCAACTAAGTAGGTAAGACCTCTAATCTTAGGTAGAACACGGTCAATTTAGGTAACCACCCATAATTACTGAGTAGCACCCTTGGTGAACTGAACTTGTGTAATCACCAGTGATTACGTTGGTTAGCACCTGTGGTATACTTGACTAGCCACTCATTATTGACTAGCCATGAGTACTAGCCAAGTCCATGACGGTGGATGGTCAAGTTTATTACGGGTACCACACGAGTTGATCATTAGTGTTAGCCATGTTGATCACGGGTGCTAGCCAAGCCCATTACAAGGGCTACCCAAGTTGATCACGGGTACTACCCTAGCTGATCATTTGTTTTAGCCATGCTGATCACGAGTGCTAGACAAGTCCATCACGATGACTGATCCAAGTTGATCAGTGTGGCTGCCACAAGTTGATCACGAGGTACCCAATTAGGTCAGTGGATACTCAAGTAATTGAAAGTGCATTAAATAAATACAAAACGAAACGGAGCAGAACATCTTATTTGAGCAATTTAATAATAGTTTGACAATTTTATTTCAATACACAAGTGAACGCCACACAATGCAAATATCACACAGTATAACACTTATACTGTATTTATAAAAAATAAGTGCAATATGTAGGCTACGAATGTTATGGTGATCGATTTCGGTAAACCAAGTTTACCTTAATCGGTCACCATTATATTTGTTCAGTTTATATTCATAATGTATTAAATTCATCTACTAACACGTAATATGCTAATTAAGACAACTTTTTAAATTCGTATTTTATTATTTTTCTCCACATTGCACAATGTTTAATTATCACTTATGTCAAGTTTTACCGTCCTAAGTCTTCTCATTGGCTGTTTAGCAGAATACACCGGGAGTGGTACGAGGTACCCAAACACTACCTTGCCCCATGACTTCAAAGTTCTCAAAAGGATTGCCGCCCCACCCCGTCCCCCGGCTGTCATATTTTTCTGTCCTTGTTACCGTTTAGGAAAAATATTTGCTTAGAAGTTACCTACTTATAAAATTACAAATAAATGACCTAGCAGTTTTTCTACCTCAACATTAATCAACTATAATAAATATGTTAACTATTAAGTTACGAGTTAACATTACTGTATTTATATTTTAAAAATAAAATAAAGGTCAAAGCATTCAATAAAATAAAGCATTCAAAACTGAACCTTTTTAAAGAACAAAAAAAGACAAACTAAAGAGATTTTTAAGCCAATTCTTAGAGTTTTTCAACATCGTTATTTAATGCGGTCAATTTATTGATACCATTTGGATAGTTCTTTGGAAGAATACTTGCAATTTATTAATAACAGTGACATTTTCAGTTTTGCACAAGTCATTACAATCTCATACTTTCTTGTTTTTATTAGTTATTTATTTCATTTTTTTTATTGCATCAAGGGTAGAATGCTGGTAGATTTTCCTTCACATTTGGTAGACTATGATCGGATCGGAGGAGCTAAGAGCATGATACGTACTCTCCGCTAAATACAATTTAGATGAATATGTATGCTTAGAAACTTGGCATAAAGCATGAATTCTGTACTCAAACTCATAACACTTTGCAGTGCGAGTTAGAGGGACTTTTACTTTCCCTTGAATTTCTTTCAACAGAACGTTTTATTTGTAACGTGAAAAATGTATCTCATTCGTATGTAACACATGAATATTCACGATTGATGTTTCAAAGCGAAAAGTTTCATCGTAAGTTGCAAATAATCCCAAATTATTGATTATTATTCATTCATAAGACGCTGATCGTCAAGATATGGGCGAAAATGAGGGGTGAATGAGTGTGATAAGTGTAGATGAACGAGTGTAATCATTGTTACTAATTAAGGTAGGCTGTTCCTCAGAAATAGCTATTTATTAATAGCCCAATAGCCAGGGCAACTAAGGGACCTTACGTGGAATGCGAACCACGTAGTGTTGGTCTGATTTTCAGCTAACTGACAGGCTGAAACAGCTAACTAACACTAAGTTCTCTCTCCCACACAACATCCGACCCTTGATTACAAACCAACATGAAACCCCAGACTTCTTCAGTAGTATCTACGCTGATGGCAGCGTCATAGAGTATATAACCTACAATCTCAACACTTTGTTCTCAAGTAGCTGGGTTACAGCACTGCGCCACTAGTGCCGGCAATGAATCAATTAATCCTGTAGATGCGTATTTTTTGTAGATCATTGATGACAGTCCAAGTAAGATTGGTGATTATAATGTCCATGGCGTGGCTGATGTTACTATAAAATGAGCCATAGTGGCAGTTTTTTTTCCACTTCAAATTAGCTTTCTTGTGTTTGTTGCTTGTTATCAAGAAAGTTTTTTATCATTGAGAAATTTTATCAAAGATATATTTTTCATCAAACTGTGGGACGAATCTTTATCATAAACAGTGTTACGAATATCCTCTAATATAATTTTTGCAGTAATTTCAATAATTCTATCACGAAATTGAGGATCTTTTTCATGATGATATGCCCTTCTCTCCAAACTTGCTTACTAATCTTATTTTGAGAAAACATAATGACATCTGACTTTAGATGTATAAATTTCAGTTCTTCTTCATAATTAAAAAAAATTTATTAAATTATGTTTGATGCTATCCATATCTGGAAAAGCACTCTCGAAGCCCTCTTTAATCTCATTTAATGAAAATATATTTTAATTTATTTTCTTCTACAAAATCAATCGCATGTGTAATAAATGTATTCGCAGATTCAGATGCATGACGTCCAACTTCGCGTGAATGTCCATTAACATAAAAATTAGTCATACAAGCAGCATGGTAGCGATCTTTTACTTCAACCAAATCTGTGTTTAGCGTGCCTTCAAAATGTTTGTTAAACGTGTCAGTTTCTCGTTCTTTAAGAGCGGTGAGGATGTTCTCTCTAGTTTCACTTTTTTTTAAAGTTTAATATCTAGTTTATTCTCATCAAAAGGGCTACCACGGAAAAAACAAAGCGAATGAAAATTATATTTTAATTATATATGATAACAATGATATTTTCTCACTTTTTGAAATGATTATCTCTTCTCCTTGTACTCGATTCATTGAGAATTGGTATATCATTGGTAATCATCTTCAAATTTTCACCACTTTATCCGCAAACAATGCAAACAGGACCTTCCATGGATTTTATTTGCAATATTAATGTCCACTTTATTGATTTATCAGCAATAATACTGAAACAAAAATATTATATAATTTTATTAAAGTAATAAATTAATTTAAAAATTCATTTATTTTCAGACGATATGTTTTGATAATTTTAAATATTCGAATCACATTTTTTAAATGTGTTTCATGAATGGGAAATCACTATTTTTTATTTATTAAACATTATTATTTAACATATCTACATTGTGAATGGCAATGACAACTGAGCATCTTTTAGAAAAATTTAACATACAATTCATATAGCACGCACATTTGCCAATGAATTTTTTACAAATAAAAACGCTTAGGCCTATGTCTATTGCTTTCCATATTTTTTAAATATAAAAAAGCGTGACTTAAGTGCTATAAATTGAATGTAACCTTTTTGCTATCTTCAATTTTTAAAAGAAAAAAGTAGAGAAATAAATGATACAATCACATAGCTTTCGAAACGAAATCCACCGACTATCATACCAACGAAATACAATATACATCATGATGAATATGCAATTTATTTCTATTTAGGGAATCATAAATATTAGAGCTTGTTGTTTTTATGTTCGTAAAAGCTGCAAATCCGATTCCCGCCTGCATTTGTTGCAATATCAGCACAACTATGTAAAATTTGGATGTATCTTGATGATTCACGTGAGGTTCTATTGTTTCGGCCATCTAATATCTCCACGTCTTCGTGGCTTATAATTTGATAATTAATGAATAATGCCTTTATTAAATGGGGTAGCCTAAAGTTAGGAATGTAAAGTTTAACAGTTAACCCCACCGTGGTGGAAATGGTCAAAATGTTCTCGTCCATCAACCATTCACCTTTCATTATAATCTGCACTTTTGCGTCATTTAGTTTTGTATTCATAATGAGGTGGATATTTGTCCGCTCAAATTTAAATTTACTGGTGATCCGCAAATCACTGAATAAACCCCTTTCGGAAGGTAATAAAGTTTATTATGGATTGGATGAAATTAAAGTTTTGGGAAAAAGAAAGTATACCAGGTGAAATACCTTTAAAAAACTAATTTAGAGTAAATGACTGGGGGACAAAAAGAGGATAAAAAATGCAACGTTCACGTTTTTCCCACGGTTTCCGACGAAAGTTTATGACCTATTGAAAGATTTTGAACGCAAAAGTTATAGATCACAAACAAAAAACTACAACTTTTGTATTTGACATTTTTCAACATAACCTGAAAATCACCGTGAAAAAACGCAAAATTAATTTTTTTTTCGTTTTCTATTTTTATTTTTCGCAAAATTACTTAGATTTTAATAAATCACCACAATTTTTTTAGATAAAAAATTAAAAAGTTTCCGAGATATTAATTTTTTTCGAAAAAAGAGCCTTTTTTTCAAAAAAATCTCCTTAAGAATCGTAGACTTCTGCGGTGGCTCTTTTTTTCGTTTAATTATCTACTTTTTGGTGAAATAAATATTAATGGTAACATATAACCCAGCCTTCTGTGGACTGTGAGTAATGATACCCACAGAATAAACATTCGGCATTAGAACTCTCACAGGATGATGATGAATTTAAGCGTTTCCTTTTAAGCTGTGTTTTTTGTTTCATGTTCCCAGTCTTATTCTTTTTGTTTTTAACTTGACTCTGGTCAACCTTTGTTGATGTGCTAGTTGATGGGGTTGAGGCGAATTCTTCATCCAAATTCCTGTTGAGTTTCTTCTTCATCTGTTTTTGCTGGGATTTTCTTTCTTTTTCTGTTCTTTTTCAGCCTTCATGTTGATATGATCTTGTAGTTCGTTCTTGTAAGGTGATTACTGCGGTTTTCCCATGTTTCAGGGTTTCCTTTGTGTGGTCAAATTACAGCTATTGGTGCGATATCTTCAGGAGACACAACGATCCTTGACGATGCCTTGAATTTGTAAGAGTTTGAGGGGGTGCAAATGAGCGAGCCACGTCTACTCTCAGGTATAGGATGCTGTAGGCATATGGACTCAATTGTTTAACATTGATTACCTGAGTTTGAATTTTAAGCAACTTCATTATCGTCGTTACTCGACCCTGTAACTTGATAGGGTTGGGAGGTTTGACCACTGTGGTCTGAAGTTCCCTATTTGTAGTTTCAGATGGTACAAAGTCGTGTTCACTAAATACAGCTGGATTGAGTGGCCAAATACCAGTCTTGCGGAAACCATTTACAGCAGTAACCATAGTCGCTCTGATTTAGATGGTTATTAATTGGGATAAAAATAACATGTTTGCTTATTAGATTCATAGAGCCAAGCAGATACTCAAAATTATTCGAGGGTTTAATTGCATGGCAGATAGGTTTATAAATAGTATTTCACTCTCAGTTTGAACCGTCAAATTAAACAAGACATCCATATATACTCGAAGGTGGTCGTCATTCAACCAACTGATTGGGGACAAGTGTTTCCATTCATCTTGTCTTTTAACAAGTTGTTCTGTTCAATTAGATCTTGATTTAGGAGAGAAATCTGATTTACTTTTTTAACTAGAGTTGTTTCAGGGGTCATATGTTTATTAAAGGAGGTGTGGAGACTGGAATCGCATCCAAAACAGACCTAAGCTTACTAGTATTACTAACAGTCCGTCGCTGCGAGGGTGGAGTAAGCGATCTCATTGTTGTTGGTCATCAGCAGAACAGTAAATGGCTGTCTTACCACTGTCAGTTTTTATAGAGGCTCTGCACACACGCCCCAAGCGTTGCCATACGATGTCTCCGCTCTTCACAGAGTATTTGTCACGATACTTGTTATTATTAAAAAGAATAATATCTTTTCCATTTTTAGATGTTTCTTAAGTGAAAGACATCACTCTTAATTGGAATTTATATTTTTATATCGTATTTTAAATTAATCTATTTTAATTGTTGTTATATTTGTAGGTCATGAAGATTCAAATTCATTTATTGACAAAATGCATACATTACAGGCATTAAAACCCAATTACAATGTTGCATTAAAATAATACAGTGTATAAATATCGAGGAATGTAGTCTTTCAAGAATCACTTCATAGCTTACAGAAAAGCAAACAACAAATAATAAATATATTAAACTTGCAAACAGACGAGATTATGCTCGGTCAAAATTTATTAGGTTATTTAATCATTACAACAAACTAAACATATAAAAAGTGGGTTAATAAATATTTAAATAAGATATTACAAGACAATTATTCCGTACATGCTCAAATAAAAACGTACAATTAAAATATGTTGAAATTAATAAATTACAATGCCGTTAATTAGATCAATAAAAAATGTTACAATAAATTAATTTTACAATATACTAAATTAATGCATACTGGCGTTTACAGCTTTTAAAAAATTGTTTAACGAATAACTAAAAATATCAACATTTACGGAAAGCGAATTGTGTAGCCTAATCATAACATTGAGTGGAGAGTTAGCAGACAGGTTGGTACGAGAAAAGCGGGGAGTGAACAACACATGACTCCTTGTATTAGGCCGAGGAACATTGAATTGTAGTTTTGACAATAGAGCCGAGTCGTCGAGCCCACCACCCACAAGCTTATGCAGGCAAGCCAACATAGCCACCTTCCGCCTCACACTCAGAGAGTCTAAATAAAATATCGATAGTAGCTCCGAATATGGAATCACTGTTGTAAAGTGACCAAATTCCTTGAAATACAAAAACCTCAAAAAAAGTTTCTGAACATTCTCAACCATATCTGAGAGGTAAGCGTATGATGGCATCCAGATAACTGAACCAAATTCTAATCTAGATCGTACTAAGGAGCAAAATAGAAGTTTGACTAAATTGGCATTTTTAAAGAAATTAGTAGATCTACGATAAAGCCTAGAACCGCAAATGAAGATTTACACATAGATATAACATGATTAACAAAGGTAAATTTCTCATCAAACGTGATGCCCAGATCTTTAATGGAATTATTGGATGCCAGTTGAACGCCACCCATTATAATATGAGTAAACTATATTTTTGTCAGATCTTTTGGAAAAACGAATAACAGAACACTTATCCAGATTAAATTTTAAATTATTAGAACTCCATTGAAAGAGGTTGTCTTAATCATCTTGTAACTGCATACAATCAGAAACACTATCGATACTTTTGAAGATTTTTAGATCATCCGCATACATACAAAATTGACAATTTTTTATTGATGATATGATATTATCTATGAAAATAATAAACATAAGTGGCCCTAAATTAGACCCCTGTGGAACTCCAGACTCGGGATGGAAATTGAACGAAACAGCTCCTTCATAAGAAACGTACTGAATTCTTCTGGATAAATAGGACGCAAATAATTTTATTAAAGAAGAAGATAAACGAAAATAATGTAATCTTGAAAGCAATGTCAAATGATCCACTTTATCAAACGCTTTCGCAAAATCTGTATATATGACATCTACTTGACCACCCTTATCCAAGGCACACTACAATTATACAGAATTCACTAAAATTTAACAGATTAGATGTTATTGATCGGCCAGGAAAGAAACCATGCTGATGAGGACTAATAAAACTTTTTACGTGATAAAATAATCTATTGTACAGTATGGACTCGTAAACTTTGGCAGGAGTTGACAAAATTGATACAGGCCTATAATTTCGTATTTCAGATTTCTGGCCTTTCTTAAAAATAGGGGTAACTTTTGCACGTTTCCAAACAGTAGGAAATTGAGAGTTAGAGATAGAAATATTAAATATGTGAAGCAAAGGAGCAACCAATAAATCAGAACACGCCTTGAAAATGAAAGGAGGTAGACCATCAGGACCAACAGAAGTTTTAGGTTTTAATTTACGAAGAGCTAACAACACCTCGTCGTGGGTAACAGCGGGCAGTGTCATACCCCAGTGCAGGAATATCCGTCACGGCCGGTGAGCGGAGTGCGCGGCTCCACAGCTCTTCACTGTCCAGCTGGCAGTGGTCACACACCGAGCTAAAGTACTGTGTAAACTTTTCAGCTATCTGTGCAGGGCCCTCTACCTCTTCCCCATCTAGTTTCATAACAGCCGGTCTGCCATCCGTCAATCTCAGCTTATTAATCACATTCCAAAAAGATTTAGGGTTCAACTTTAAATTGTTTTCTATATTATTAATGTGATTTTGGAATGCTTTCTATACATCAACTTTAATTTTACTTCTTATTTCTTTATATTCATTAAAAGTGCCAGAAATTCTGTACTTCAAATATTTTCGTCTAAATCTATTTTTTTCCTAATCAAATTAATCAATTTACCATCAAAGATAATCAGCCATAAAACAAATACGAGTTTGCTATGTAATATATGATATACTTGACTTTGCCAGTTGTAGAAATCGAAAAATTAGATGTTATTCTACAGTAAACAGACAAAACAACGTTACAATACAGCATAGGAGATAGATTGGAGTCGCTCGAGCAACAGATAGTGAACTCGTTCGCCACCTGTGCGGGTGAAGGTCGACTGTCACTCGTTCACTCGTTATTAATCTGCTCACTAGCAAGTAATGCCATCAGCAGGTGACAATATAGACTAATTTCACAATAAGCTCTTTTACAGTATTTTTATATCTTGGCAGCAGAGTCCCTTGTCAAATGTAATATTTCTGATATAGCCTAGAAACTAGTTGTCACATTTTTAACATCAGTATAATTAATATCTAAAATTTACAACACCAAATGTAACTGAATACCGGAAAACTCAGTCACTATTTCTTTTCCAATGCTAACAAACTACCACTGACTACTGCATATTAATTAGCCAGACAACATATTCACGCACTAGGGGGAAAACGCGACACGCACATTCATGACTATCTAGATGTAAGTGTCTACTACTCGGGTCAAAAAGTATAGATACTCGAGTTTGAGCGTTTACTGCGTTGTAACCAGTGCACCTCAAAACATGAAAGTTACATCAACATTTCACAAATTTATTTATGCGTATTTACATATAATTTAAAAACTTTTAATAAGATTTTTATTTATCCTTAAAACTGTTTGAGTGAGAAAAGTACATATTTTTTGGCGTTTTTAAGACAACACCTGACTTAAAAATTTTTAATATGAAAACTGCTCGTTCAATCGTTATGAAAATTTAACAGCTTGTAGATCATATACTTTTACATCTAATTTGTTCATCCCAGAATTTTTACTCAATTAAAAAAAGTTACTGTAAATTTTGTAAAATTATTTTATTTTTTGATTGGTTGAAGTTAGAAATGTAAATGAAGGCTTGAAATGTAAGTCTTGATGCATACAAACACAATACTAAACCATAAATTAGATACGAGGTCTTAAAAAAATTAAACATAGGTGTAATTGAAGCGGTACCGCTATGCAGGGAAAATTCCCGGCCGCAACTGGTTTTCGAGAGCCAGGGGCTGCAGGCGCGCTAGTGGAGGTGAGTCAGAGGCCGTTCACCCTTGGTTGGGTCATACTTACCCCAAACAAATGTGGCACATTATATACACTATACAGAATTTAATTCTATACTGCGTATATTTATTTGCATTTCCCATCAACTTTTCTCATGAGGGCTTTGGACCACAAATGGCAGGTTTAAAAGCCATTGGTGGTCCAATGGCTTTGCTTGCTGTAAAGCCGTTGTCAAATATGTACAAAATTATTTACAATATTTACAAAAAGGTTAACTATTTACAATATTTACATTTACAAAATTAATCTGGTTTGTACCATATTAAAGATTAGTCTGAGAAGCCATTGTCTGATGAGTAATCTGTAGAGCTGTCATTTAGGTTTACTGTTAGTGGCTCAACAGGAGGCAAATCTATAAGATTGTCGTTTTTCCAATAATCATCTTCTATTGATTTTGCATGGTTGATACAATTCTTCCACAATTCTGGAGTAACAGACCGCAATGTTTCTCGGCAAAGACTGTTCATAACGGTCAACTATTTTCACTGGTGTTTGAAAATGAGGTCTGGCGTGGACGATAAGTTCAGCCTTCGTCATATTTGCGTAGTTTGAAATGTTGGATGGAAGAGGAATATTTCTTTTTGAAAGAAACAAAATAATATCATCCTTTTTCCAAGACATTGTAGGGTTTTTTGTAGCCAGGTCTACCATTGTGTGATACGCCTGGTCAAGTACAATCACCAATTTTTCAGGGAGTAGCCTCAAGACCTTTTCGAACCATTCTTCATAATGTTTAGCGTTCATTTTATTGTGATAATCTCCAGAATTCTTTTTCCCAATAAAACACAATTCAGCTCCAGGTAAAAAACCATCTTCACTGCCAATATGCAATATTATTATTCTTTTCCCTGCTCCTGATGGTGTCTTGAAGCCTCATCTCCAACCGTAGATTTGCAGAATACATCCTCTGTACTGCTCATAATTGTTGAAGTTATTTTTCAATTATGTTAAAACGTTCTCTACCCAACCGTAAGACATCGTATGGTTTTGTCCACACCAAGTTTCGTCCGTGAAAAAGAGTTTGTATCCTTTTGATCTTAGGTCCTTAATTTTTCTTAAACATGCATGACGTGAATCAGCGAT